>JAJIBD010003978.1:0-177547 GCA_021461705.1 Cryptotis parvus
AGAAACTCCTTTATGGTAATAAGGAAATAATAAAATAGAATTAAAGTAGAATTCTTACAATAAACTAATGTGTTAAGAAAATAGAATTAAAGTGAATGTTATAGAATTAAAACTTCTGGGAATATAATACTCTATCAGTGTAAAATTTTAAGTTTTGTACACTATTACTATATTGTAAATAAATAAAAAGAATAACCTTCAGGGAACCTCTAGCCCTGCTCGTTATTCCACCCGACAGGGCAGGGGGTGCAATAGGCCCCTGACACAGGCTCGGGGCCCTTAGGGGACAGTGGGTACTGCTTGGGACCCAGCTAGGCCCCGGCTGCTGCTGCCATGTTAACCCTGTCCCCAGTAATGTTAAAATTTGGATATTGGCCATCCCTTTAAGAACTACAAGCCATCCCTCTAAGGTGTCTCTTGAATCTCCTAAAGGGACCCAACATATGGGGCTGGAAGAAATACTACAAATAGTAAGGCCTTGCATGTGCTCTTGAGTTTGATTTCCGATAATCCATATGGTTCAGAGCCCTTCGGGTAGTGATTTCTGTCATAGGGCCAAGATCAAGCTCTAAGCACGATGGATGTGGCAATAAATAAATTAATAAATATAATATAAACAGAATGAAAATTGTTGCAGGTAATGAAAATATAAGGGATTCAGTAAAAAGTGTTATCAAGAGGAATTAAGGAGATATGCATTCTACTTCTATTAATTAGAAAACTCTTCTGGAGTACTTCCAGGAGACAAGAATATTTTGAAGTATTTGGTTGTATTAATGAATCATATATATAATTATTGTGGTAATACATGTGTCCTACTAAACTGGCAATTTTATATGATTTATGATATTTTTACTTTAAATTCATGATTTACATTTATATGTATAGGGAAAACTGTTGGCTGAACTAATACTCTACTTTCCCTCACAGGAAGTAGAAATCAATTTTTTTTTCATTAGTAGGGCTTATTTAAAGATACTAACAAAATATAAATTAATAAAATATGATAATCATGGAATATATAGTAATTGACTATTTATATATTCTATTTGTATTTTAAGTATAATATCTTGAAATCCCAAATCAAAAATAAGTGATATGTTTGCAAAGAGAAGCTTTATCAATAATATTGTGATCACTGGAAAGGTGAAAGGATCTTAAATATTTGTATTAAAACTAGAAACATGATCCTGAAAGTAAAGTTAAAATTATTGTCTTTTCTTACCTGACTCAAGTAAACAGAAAGTGTACACAACTAAATTTCAATCAGTTTCCTAACTCAAAGTCAGGTTCGGAAATGGATAATTTAGTATTCTAATTAGCCTTCTTGTACTCTACATGTATGTAAGTCATACACATATTTTAAAATAAGAATATCTTCTGAATATATAAGTATTCCAGAAGAGTTTTATAATCATTAGGCGTAGGAGTGTGTTGTATTCCTGATTAGTTCACTGCCAAGAATAAAGACAAAATCTTTGATTCTTGTAGGATACCTCATAGAGAAATTAGATTAAAACATAGATAAGTTCCCTAAAAAAGAAAAATGAACGTTGTTATTTTTCATTTTGTTTACACAATAATATTAATATTCTCTTATTAAGTGAATTGCAGAATGATTTCAATGATAGCTTGAGTATAATGTAGATATTATATATTGAATAAAATAAAAGGGAACAAATAAAAGATGCATATCTTTTGCCTTATATTTTGGCAAAAGTAAGGAGGATTA
This sequence comes from Cryptotis parvus, assembly GCA_021461705.1. NCBI lineage: Eukaryota > Metazoa > Chordata > Mammalia > Eulipotyphla > Soricidae > Cryptotis > Cryptotis parvus. The sequence continues at coordinate 1,733 of JAJIBD010003978.1, forward strand.
CTCTACACTAAAATCAGAAAAGGAAATCAATCCTGTCACTGAAGATAATTATTTAGGAAGTTCTCAACTAATATTTTCATAATCCCTTTAAGTTGTTGTATAAAATGGTTTCTATTAATTCATTCATTGTTAACAGTTGTCAAAATTAATTTTAAATTCTTTCACATAATTTTGGATTCCATGATGGAATTTGAAGGGTGATAAAGACTCTACTGAGAGTATACCACCTACTCAGCAAAGTTTGGCAAGCTGCTCTTGTTTTATTTGTTATGCCAAAAACTAGTAACAATTATGGACCTTAGTTCCATGACCTGAAGAATAGTTTGAGGCTCTTCCTGTCCCTGGAGCAAGCAGATGCCCTTGATTGCTACACTTGCTTGCGACAGGACATATGGAAATATTACTGGTGCCTGCTTGAGCAAATCGATGAACAATGGTAAGACAGTGATACAGTGATACAGTGAAAGATTATAAGAGCCAAAGAAGGTAAGGACACATACTATATTTTATAGAGAAGACAATCAATAATTAAATAATTATCTACTGTTGATAATTATAGAAAAAATTCAAATTAGCAAAGTCAAATATTTACACCTCTTAGTTCAACAGCTAGTCTAGTGTTTATTTCTATTTTTTAATATTTTCTGTTTCACAGCATTTTCTATTTTACCTTGGGCATCAAAGACCTTTAATACAATATGTATTTAAAATCTTTCATTAATTTTTTTTAAAAAATTAATTCCTTGGGGCAAGGCATATAAGTAAGAGGGGTGGAGTGCATGCTTTGCACTTGGATGGGCCCCATATAGACCATGCCTGCACAGTTGGGTTTTGAGTGGAGCCACAGCTCAATGGAGCAGCATTATATCATGGACCCAAAAGCTATACCATCATCCTCATTCATCCAGAGAAAATACTGCTGGCTTTGGTCAGTAAGTACCTGTATAACAGAGGGACAAACACACCCCCACACACACACACACACAAAATACTTTCTTAAATATATGAACATTAGACTATGATTGTGTGGCAAAGCCTCACTTTAGTTGGTTTGATTTAGAAGCACTTTCGTATTCAAAGTCATTCTTTGTTTTTTTTGCTGTTATTTCATTTTGCTTACCATCTTTAGACACTAAATTTTAGACTTTCATTATCTATACTGAATCATACAAATTGTAGGCAATATAGAACATATTTAGTTTTTAGTACCAAATATTTAAAGGGGAGAGGATACATACAATTAAACTTTCTCCAAAAATATGTACACATACATATTCACAGATATACATGTGTTTATATAGATTGTTTAGAAAGTCAAGACAATGTCACGTGAAATTTATTATTATAGCTCATAGAGCACCTTGGGTAACTTAGCATTGGGAGGTGGGTAATCTTGATTTCCATAGCAAATTTTGAGGAGTTCAATGACAACTCTCTGAGTTCTGTAAATTCCCAGGGCCTTTGGTTCTCATGATCTCCTTTGGATTGAATCCAGCTGTTTAAACTGCAAACGCTTATTTCCACACATATGTCAATTCTCGTTTTTTCTATTCTCAAGTAGACTCTGAAATCTAGACAAGGGTCTCAGTTGTTTTTGTTTGATTTTCTTTTGTATGATTTTCAGAGATAACTTTTGTATCTATTTTTATTAATTTTTTGTGATGTAGAATATTAAATCAAAAAATTCAAAAAGAGAAAGTAGGTTGTTCAAAAGTTTTTTTTTCCTTTTTGGGTCACACACCGCGACGCTCAGGGGTTACTCCTGGCTCTGCACTCAGGAATTAGTCCTGGCGGTGCTCGGGAACATACGGGAATCGAACATGGGCTGGCACAGGCTGGCCGCGTGCAAGGCAAATGCCCTACCGCTGGGCTATTGCTCCAGCCCCCTCAAAAGGTTTTTGACCTTGCAGTAACATCACTGACTGCAGTTTTTGTGGGATTATGCCACCATGGTTTTATCCCTGCAATCACCTATAAATTACCCATATTACATGTGACTATTATAGAACAAAATAATAAATTTATCTTTTTCTATCCCATACCATGTATTTATATCTCTATCCACCCTAGGAGTTTAATTTGCGCTTTTTCTTCAAATAGAAATCTCCTTGTAAGAGTGACCCTGGCAAACCAGACTGTGTGGCTTTAGAGTCTGAACAGAAAAGTGTGTGGTAATGTTTTTTAATAAGTGAGTGTTAATTTTTAATAAGCTCAATAAGTTGCAATAATATTATTTTCTATGGTATACATTTTTCAATTCTTTTAAAATAATAGATGGGGCTGGAGCCATAGTACAGCAGGTTTGGTTTTTGCCCAGCATGTGGCCAGCTGGGTTTGGTGCCCTGCATTCTGTATAGTCCCTCGAGCACCACCAGGAGTAATTCCTGAGTGCAGAGCCAAGAGTAACCTCTGAACATCGCCTGGTGTGCCCCAAAAAGCAAATAAATAAATGAATAAATAAATAAATAAATAGATAGATAGATAAATAAATAAATAAGTAAATAAATAGATAGATAAATAAATAGATGAACAGATGAATGAATGAACAAATAAATAAATAATAGGATTTTTAACAATATTAGTCGGTCAAATCAGCAAGAGATAATTATGTTATTCTTGATAGTGAATAAACATTCAGGTTGTACATGGCTTATCTATTTTCCAAAATATTCATCATTGTCTTCTAGGTAGATGCCATTTTTTTCTTGGTAAGCGGGTAATGCATGAAAAATACCAATAAAATTACAGGAACTTTTATATTCAAAAAGAAAATGCTTGATAGAACGCTGTCTTCTAAAAGATACTGCCCACTGGACGCTACCTCTTAGTCCTGAATCAATGCTTCATCATCCTTATGCTGTTTCTTGATGCGGAAGACCTGCATCAAGCCTCCTGTCAGACCTCACTCTGAACATCAGGCCCCTATCTTCAGAATAAGCCAGTGTACTGAATGCTGCCCTTTGGCCAAGGTTTCATCTTCTTTTGAGAGGTTCTAGAACCACTCAGCTGCTAATCACCTTCCTCAAGCTTCACAGGGCATATACCTGGACCTCCTGCAGTGATCTACAGACTCATATTTAGCCCTGCCTATCCCCAGTCCCTTCATGCTAATAGTAACACACTCCTGTGTCAAGCACCCATCACACAGAAAAACCCTGGTAAAGTTGTGGTGGTAGTAAGAAATTATAGAACCTTAGATTACTACCAGAGTTGAACAAGGGTCAATGATATTGGAAGTCACCCTGCAGTCCACACCTGGAACTCAAAACAACAAACCAGAAGTAGCAAAATTTTTCTTGAATAGGTATTGCGGGAATGAAAAGAGTTAGGGCCAACAGAATCCTTCTGAGAGCTCCCTTGATGGATGAGGTGTGCCCCCTGTAAAATGCAAAAATAAATAAATCACTACCACTATCACTATCTTCCCATTCATCATCTAGATCCGCTAGAGCGGGCACCAGTAATATCTCCATATGTCCTGTCTCATGCTAGGAGAACCCAAAGGCATCCGCTTGCTCCAGGAACAAAAGAGCCTCAAACCATTATATTAGGTCACGGGAATGACCTAATATAAATGTTACTGGTATTTGGCATATCAAATCACGACACGAGCAGCTTGCCAGGCTTGCCGTGCAGGTAGCATACTCTTGTAGTCACCTCTAAAAATAAATAAATGAATGAATAAATAAATAAATAAATAAATAAATGAATTAATGAAGGAATAAATACATAAATAAAATTACCCATAAAATGCCACTTTATATTGGAATATTTATATCTTTCCATTATCAAATAACAATTTAATAGAATTTACTAAAATTTTAATTCAATATTTATTATACTATTTTATAAACCTAAAGTTTATATTTATCTTCTTACTAATCCCTGAATTCATGGGGTGCAAAAAAGCATTTTTGTTCAACAAATAACAGCATGCTGATAAGAGTACTTTTTGCCCTCTTTGGACTCTAAATATTTCTGAATATATTATTAGTATATATGATTATTGAAAATGACTACTAAAAGGAACTGGGAATATATATATATGCATATATATATATATCTTAGAGTTATAAGATATATGTATCTTAGATATATATATATACATCTTAGAGTATATATATATATATATATATATATATATATATATATCTTAGAGTTACAGCACATGGAACATATAAGGATCCAGAGTTCAACCCTTGCTACCAAAATAAAAAGAAGGGTATAGTTTTTAGAGAAATAAATTACAGGGTCAGAGCAACAGCACACACAGTGGGTAGGACATTTGCCTTGCATGCGGCAGACCTGGATTCAATTCCATGGCTTCCCACTTGAACCCCCCAAGCCCTCCAGGAGTAATTCCTGAACGCTGAGTCAGGAATAACTGCTGAGCATTGCTGGGTGTGACTTAAAAAGCAAAATAAATAAAAAATAAACAAGTACATAAATAAATAAATTACTTCTTTCTTTCATAATAAAAAAATATACAGACCACAGCAACTGTGTAAACAGGTATATAGAGAAGGAAAGCGAAGAAAGATTTTCTCACAATAGCAACATTAATATGTTAAAAATGTTTCAAACATTTAAAACAACTCAACAAATAAAATTGGGAAGAATTTAAAACAAGTGAAGTTTCTTCTGAATTCCTAAGTAATAAGTACATTATAATTTTAATGGGAACAGAAACTAGGAACTAGAAACAGGATTTAAGAAGGTAGGAAGTAAAAAATTAGTAATTGAAATTGCCTTTGCTCTCTTTCTAGAATGTATAATTTTACATAGTTTTGATAATGTACTTTTCCAGTATTAATTTAAAAATGATAATAGTTTACTTTATCACGAGTTAATATTTGAGACCTAGAAATTAAAGTTTGGCAAAGTAACTTGTCTAGAAAAAATTTTGATAAATTTTCTGTTACTTCAATTCTTGAGAAGAGATTAATATTGATCATTTTTTTCAGTAGTAAATCTATACCCAACAGGCTGACAGAATAAACTATGGCAAGAGAGATAACATACTAAATGCTTCATTTTCAAACATATAGTTGTTGGTTGTGCATCAAGAATTATCAATGCTAGGTAACAACATACACATGGTGAGTTGGAAAATTGGGAGTAGTGTTAGGGAGAAATAGTTTTAGCATTTCCAAGCTAAATGTAATTTTGAAAATTATAGAACTGATGAGAGCATTAGGATTTAAAAGTAGGAACTACATAGGGAGAATTGATATTTGGCATCATAAAAATGGACATTTGTGCTTAGTTGAGATAATTTTTGTCTTTTATTAGTGATTCAAAATATTTTTGCTATATGTATGAAAAATTGACCCATATTAAGTATTTATCTAAATAAAAGATCTCCTATATCTTGACATCTCCTATATGTTGACTTCTCAATCTAACCTACAATTGCTCCTTTGCTTTTCTCCAAGATTTGTATAGACAAACCAGATTAATACTTTCTTCTGAACTATTAACTTAGGCAAAATTTCCAAAACTCATTGATGGGCATTTAAGAAAGAGACAACATAATATGCTTGAGTTTGTGCATCCATATGGATTACTTTAAGATGATTACCTAAAAATTTAAAGTGATGCCTCAGTAAACTCAGTACATTTATCAATAAAAAGTTTTTACTGTGCACTACATCATAAAGCATAGTATACATTTGATCATTTACTCTGAATCAAGGAAAACTGGTATAACAATAAAAAACTTGATTATTTTCCTTGAAAAATTTATATTCTTAATATCCAGATAGATGTCCATAATGTTTAACTTGGCAGTCAAATTGCACTTACTCAGGACAGCTGGGCTATATTGTTCCCTTCTTACAAATGTGGAAATCAAAGGCCATGATTCATTAATGCAATTACAACTGACTGTGAGAAGCGCCAACCCATATAATATATATAGTTAAGATATTATTAAATATTATTGTTACACGTTTGCTTTTAGTACAGCTTTTGGATAACACACTATAATTATGGCTAAAATGAAATAACTTTATTTATGATATTTTTCTTAAAGTACCAAAGCAAAAAATATTGTCATTGCAGAATTAAATATGACAAAGTATACAAAAAATTAAGATAGAAGAATTTATACTATAACATGTGTTTTATGGTTATAGATAGCCTACTAAAATATAATTTAATCAAATATTTAAAAAGGCGATAATTAATTTTTAAAGAATTGAAGTGAACCATAACTAGAAAGAAATGTTATTGTTTATTTTTAATGCCAGAACAGTATTCCTAATGCAATTTTAATATTTCATTAAGGCAGTAACTTTTATATTGTGGGTGTTATCCCAGGTTTTTATGTCTGATGTTGCAATTTTTTATTCTTGAAAAAAAGTTTAATTTCATGGCAGAGAACTACTGGATGTGAAATACTATATTTTCTCATTTGTTTTAATATTTTCTGCTATCATTGAATACTAGAGATTAATGAAGAAAATTAAGAAAAGATTGTTGGCTTATGCTAGAACCATGGACAGTGATCTTATTACATAAGCTATGCAGAATGACCTTATTGCATATTTTTTTCTTTAAAAAAGTTTGCTTGCTATACTGTACAGCTTTTAGGGTTTTTATTATTATTTCATTATGTATTACTATCAAAGTTCTCTAGATGTTTTATAATTTTAATAGTTTTGACTTTAATAGCAAAGTCACTATATCTTTTTAAAATTTTAGCAACTGACCCTGAATTTGGAGAAACTAGCTTTTCTTTACTCAGTCACAGTTGAAAGTGTGAATTACAAAAACTCAAACTTTGCACATAAGAAAATGACTATTTGGCAACACTATATATGTAAAATGAATGCTAAACTCATTTAAATTTTTTTCTTAAAGAAAATTATTATAATTTTGACATATGAAAACACATATATTTGCTATTTTATTTGGGATATATAGAATACCTTGCACTAATAATTGTTCTCATTTTAAGAATTTAGTGCTTTTACCCACTCTAAGTTGACTCAAATTCTTTTCTAATTCATCAGTTATATATTTGAATTATCATAGACTGAAAGGCTTAATCATCTATAATGTGTCTTGCTGCTTTATATAGTCTTTAATCAACAAGTTACAAACCTATTCTTTTTTTGCCTTCTAGGTCACAGCCAGCGATGCTCAGGGGTTATTCCTGGCTCTGCACTCAGGAATTACTCCTGGGGGTGCTTGAGGGACCATATGTGTTGCCAGGGATTGAACCCATGTTGGCCGCATGCAAGGCAAACACCCTACCTGCTGTGCTATCACTCCGGCCCACAAACCTATTTTTAATCAAAGATTCATAATCTTTCTCATATCTTGACTTCTCAATAAAACCTACATATACTCCTTTGCTTTTCTCCAAGATTTGAATAGACAAACCAGATTAATACTTTCTTCTGAACTATTAACTTATTATCTATCTATAAAGACTTCTATGTTACCTAGGTTGGGCACAGCTCCTATTTATACCCTCTGAACTTAGTGTGAGACAGTTATAATTTACCAGGAGACTACCACCCTGGCTACGTTGAGATTATCTTTTAAGATTATAGGAAGGATCATACTAGTTTGTCCTCAAGCAGGCAAGTGTGACCCTTTTAGTATATAGAGAACAAGATACTTAAAATCACCCTGCTGCAGATAATAAAAAAGGACCTTGGTTGGTACCATATAGATTACACAAAGCCCATGAAATTAAGATGCCATTACTTTCTACTAGCCCTCTCTCTCTCTCTCTCCAGTGTTTTACATAAGAGATATTCTCATAATCTCAGGAGAAGGGATTAGTCCTTGGCATAATCATTTGATCAGACCTGTAGTAGGGTGTGGAACCACATTTCTACATTCTTCTACTATCTAGAAGCTGTTTAGCTAATCTTGGTTGACAGAACCCTCCCTGAAATTAGGAATACTTTTGTGTATATAAGGGGACTAATTTGCCTCCTTTGTAGTGGGACTCCTCTCTGGTGGAATCCACTTTGGTGGGACTCTCTCTGGTGGAATCCTCTTTGGTAGGAATCCTCTTGGGCTGTAGTGTATGATTTAAGTTCTGACCAGAGCTAGAGGTCTTCCATGATATTGGATTGCAGTGCTAGAGCTTTTTGTACTATTAAAAGCCTTTTGGAACTGCACCAGAGTAGTGAGTTTTTATCTGTTACCCGGCAGCCACGGAGATAGAAAAGAACTTCTGTCCTGATATGTTGGTGACCCCAGAAGCTCCCCAACACAGCACTGTTCACAATAGTCAAAATCTGGAAGCAGTCCAAATATCCAATGTTAGATAAATGGATAAAGAAACTGTTATGCATGTACACAATGGAATAGTATTCAGATGTAATAAAAATGGAATGATTTTTTTTTCATGCGATGTAGATGGAGCTGGAGAATATGCTGAGTAAAGACAGAAGAGGGGCAGAAGAATCATGTCTCTTATGTGTGATATATGAGAGGATAGGACAGTAACAAATGCTAAAAGGTGCAGAAACTTAACACTTGTCTTTAGTAAGAAGTTACCATGGGTTTGTGGAGAGTGAGGGGTGCTGAGAAAATGGTGGACACATATGTGGTAGTGTGATGCCAGAATAGTGTATGAAATTCTATTAATAACAGTGTGTAAACCACAGTGCCAATGAGATTATAAAAGGGATAAGACACTAGCCTTCCACAAATCCATCCTCAGTCTGATTCCAAGCTCAACATAGCTTTGAGCACTTCCGGAATAATTTTGGAGCATAAATCTTCAGAGTACCGCCAGACTTGCCCTCCAAAACAATGTAATACTACTACTTAGAAAATGTAATGACTCTTGCCTCAAAATTTCAGATACTTCCCAATTTTGTAAGACTATCAGAAAGATTGAGCCAGCATACAGATATATAAAGCACAACATTTACAGGAGCATAAATATAGAACTGCAGAGATCACTGGACGAGCATAACAAATATTGGCAAAAAAATAATACAATGAATGTATACCTGCCAGTTACTTTCAGTAAAGATGAATGACAAAAAGGAAGAACTTTCAAAGTTAAGTGAAATGGAAAGATTGAGTAATTGTGAACAAAACATTGAAACACTTTTTGTAAATGATTAAAAAAATTTTCAAGGGGCCAGAGAGTACAGAAGGTAAGGCATTTGTATTGCACACAGCAGAACTTCCATTCAATTACCGGCACCACATATGAGCCTCCGAACACCTGCAGGAGTGACCACTGAAACCCCTGAGAGCAGAGTCAGGAGTAAGCTCTATGCACTTCTATGTGAATAGGAAAAGAAAGAAAGAAAGGAAGGTAGGAAGAAGAAAGAGGAGATGGATAAGTAGAAGAAGGATAAGGAGAAGAGGTGAAGGAGAGAAGGAGGGAGGTGATGGAGGAGGAGAAAAGTAGAAGGATAAGGAGAAGATGGAGAGAAGTAGGAAGAGAAGGAGGAAGAGAAGGAGAAGGAGGAGAATGAGAAGGAGAAGAAGGAGAAGGAGGAGAAGGAGGAGGAGAAGAAGAAGAGAAGAAAATATTTGATTTTTTTTTAAATCTGAACATTTATTATTGTTTATTTTCAATTCTTTAAAATAATTTATTATACTACTGTGAGATATACAGTTACAAATATGTTCATAAGATGTTCATATTTGGGTTTCTGTCATACAGTGTTCCAGTACCCATTCCTCCATCAGTGACTATTTCCCACCACAAATGTCCCCGATTCCTTCCCTCTTCCCCTAGGCTGCCTCTATGGCAAGTTCTTTATTTCTTTCTCTTTTCCCTCTATCGCTTTCTCTTTTCCTTCCCTTCCACATTGTGGATTACAATACATACATTTAAAAGGATGCCATGTGTATCTTTTTGCCTGTATTTAATGCTCCATTCTAGGTTGAGATTAGCACTTTCGACAATTATTGGCACACTGTTCCATTCTCTGTCTTACCTAGCCTCTGACTCCACACGTTTGTGATAATTTCCACCTTTGACAAGAACTCCTGATACATGTTTCACCTGACGTTGAATAATTGGTATCATAATATGTACATATATGTATATATATATATATATATATATATATCACTTTATACTGTCTGTTTGTCTTCCCGTTCATCGTCGATTTGCTCGAGGGTGCACCAGTAATATCTCCATATGGCCTGTCTCATGCAAGTAGAGCCCAAGGGCAAATGCTTGCTCCAGGAACATAAAGAGCCTCAAACCATTCCATCAGGTCATGGGAATGAGGTCTATAATTGTTACTGGTATCTAGCATATCAAATACGACACGGGTAGCTTGCCAGGCTCTGCCATGCGGGTAGCATACATTTGTAGTCATATATATATATATATATATATGTCATGCAAATAAACGCAGTCATTTTATATCATTCTCTCTCCTTCTGGCTAATTTCACTCAACATGTTCCTCTCCATGTCCATTCATTTATAGGCAAATTTCATAACTTCATTTTCCTAACAGATGCATAGTATTCCATTGTGTAGATGTACCAAAGCTTCTTTATCCAGTCATCGATTCTCGGGCACTCTGGTTGTTTCCATATTCTGGCTATTGTGAATAATGCTGCTATGAACATAAATAGCGATGGTGCTTCCGCTGCGTATTTTTGGCTTCCCAGGGGTATATTCCCAGGAGTGGTATGGCTGGGTCAAATGGGTTTTCAATTTCTAGTCTTTGGAGGAATGTCCATATTGTTTTCCAGAAAGGCTGTACCAGTAGACATTCCCACCAACAAAGGATGAGTGTCCCCTTATCCCCGCATCCATGCCAGCACTTGTTGTTGTTGCTCTTTTGGATATGTGCCAGTCTCTGTGGTGTGAAATGATATATCATTTTTGTTTTGATTTGCATCTCTCCGATGATTAGTGATGATGAGCATTTTTTTCATATGTTTTTTGGCCATTCGAATTTCTTCCTTGTTGAAGTTTCTGTTCATTTCTTCTCCCATTTTTTGATGGGGTTGTTTGTTTCTTCTTGTAAAGTTTTACCAATGCCTGATATATCCTGGATATTAACCCCTTATCAGATGGGTATTGGGTGAATATTCTTTCTCATTCTGTGGACTGTCTTTGTATCTTGGTCACTGTTTCTTTTGAGGTGCAGAAGCTTTTTAGTTTCATTTAGTCCCATGTTTATCTTTTCTTCTAGTTGCTTTGTTAGTGGTGTTTCACCTTTGAAGATGCCTTTAGCTTCAATGTTGTGGAGGCTTTTCCCTATATTTTCTTCAATGTACTTTATGGATTCAAGTTTGATATTTAGATCTTTAATCCATTTTGATATGATTTTTTGTGCACGGTGTTAGACAGATGTCCCAAATCATTTTTTACAAGTCGCTGCCCATTTTTCCCAACACCACTTGCTGAAGAGACTTTCCTTACTCCATTTTGGACTCTTTGCACCTTTATCAAAGATTAAGTGATCATTTGTTTGAGGTTGGGTGTCAGGATACTCAATTTTGTTCCACTGGTACACATGTCTGTTTTTATTCCAATACCATGCTGTTTTAATTACTACTTACTTGTAGTACAGTTGAAGTTAGGAAAGGTGATGCCTACTAGAAGATTTGAACGTTTTTGGTACACTAGGAAAAAGGAATTAACTCACATGTAAGTAGGTATTAACTGTTAGTGGGAAGACCTAGGCTGATGAACTTCTTTATCATAGTCAGTCACAATTGTTTCTAGAAAGAAATTTCTCCCTTCTGTTTCGTTATATTCAATTTTAATAGCATTAGAAGCTATTTCACATGTGTTTTATGATGAATGCATTCCAGAATGTACACATATACTGTAATAAAATAAAATATATATACATATATGCATAATTATTCTATAGGCATGTATATTACAATGTACCAATAAAATAGTCAATAAAACTTTCACTTTACTTAAACCATTGGAATTTTTCTTAATTTCTGATGTGATATATGAATCAAATAACAAATTTGTAAGCAAATTGAGCAAAAAAAGGTATGCACATTCAGAATTAGGTTGAGTCTATTAGATTTACTCAATATTTCTTCAGTGTTATACTTTATAAAGGAACATTGATCACTTTTTACGCTCAGATTGCCAGGTCAATAATAATTTTATTTTTGTTATTTCATATTAAAAGTTTAAAACATAATAAAATCAGTAAAACAAAATATAAAGGCCCTTGCCAAATAATATTTTTCATTCATAATTTTATCGGAGGCCTCTCTCTAATCAGGATTTTGAGCTCTTCTATTGCTGAACTAGCAAAGTGTTTATATGTTTCATATGGTACTAACCGAAACTGCAGACTTTGCAAGACTTTCCAAGAATTTCAGAAATGATATAAAAGGAAATATTAAGTGTATCCCATAGTAAAGGTATCCTGTGGACTACACTTTCAATTGCAGAGTAAATTCGTTCAGAAAAAGAGCAGCGTAGGCAATCAAGATAACCAATGCTACCACATTACCAGTGGAAAGGTATTGAAAATTCTGGCCTCCATCTTTCCTCAAGATAAACTCATTGCTTTACCGCTCAAGCCATCCAAAATAGAAAATGTTTGATTCTTCCTCTCTCTCAAATGGGTGAAATAACAAACCAAGTAAAGAAAAACATATTTCAATGATCAAAAAAGCAACCCTCTACTGACTCTCACTCCCTTGACTCAGAAATTCTTAAAACCAGTCTGTGCACCATACGAAATTAGATGCATTAAATTTTGTTTGCAATATCTCCTTTGTGGCTTTGCAGCAACTTTGCAAACTAATGAAACTAACTTCTTACTCAGAAGCATTTTTTTCCATTTGAAAATGTTGCAGTAAAGTGAAAAAAAATAGAGAAGGAGATGACAACATGTCGCAAGTAAAAGGAGCAAATGAAGAGACATCCTGATGATGACGAATCAAGATACCTGATTAAGTTTGCCAGGGCCTGTGCAGAAGGTGCTTTTCTTGAGTTTGAGAATGATTGGGTCAGCACGGGTCTGTTTCTTGGTCCAGGAACTTCCTGTTGGCTATTCAACACAGGACATAATTAAGCAATTTGGTTGGGAGCATCATTGTTTTGCATGAAGAATTTAAGAAAGATCTTGACTTTAGCCTATTGCAAGAGCCATGCTGTGCCACGCAGTATAAAAATATCATCAGTCTTGTGTCATTGGCACATTCAAACACCTAGCGGAATAAGCCAGGCACCAATGTTCAAGGTTTTATATAAGGTAACAGCTGCTTTGGTCAGACAGTTAATTAAATATGTTAATTTCCCATACAACCAACAGTAGCGACAACAGATCAAAGAGGGATTTTATGACATTTCTGGGTTCCCTCCTATCCCCAGGAGGATGAATTGTGCCCACATCATCTCCCAGGCTTCTTTGTGTTGTAATGCTGCTTATTCCCTTTGGAAACAGCCTGGTTCTATGACACTGCAAATATTGTACATGCTTTGGGTACCACACTAACCACCGCCAATTGTCGCTACTCCAGTTTTGAAAGGCTATTTGGGTCTGATCCCATGCTAGTGTTTTGTTAGTCAGTAAATACCACAAATCATGTTGAAGGCGGGCAATGGTTCTTTCTCCATTTGTGTAATTCTGGCTTGGCATTTACATTTTATCTTTGTAGAAGCAATAGAGCACAGATTGTAAATCACTGTAAGAAAGAGACTAGATCCCATCCCAGGAGTGAGGAAGTAGCAAATAATTGTTGTAGAAGATACTATAGTTAATCTAAATGAGCACATCAAGCTGAGAGCACATTCTTTAAAAATAAAACCTGCAGCTCTACTTTGGCAATAAGTGGTATTACAGAAAAAACGTTATCACCTTCATAAAAAGTAATCATAATATTAGTTATAAATTTAACATGGTATGAATATACTATGAATCAAGTAAGTCTACATTAATCAAGTGAATTTTTAAGTCATCTTAATAATTTAGCTAAACTGTAGTAATCAATGTCAGTACTTTTTGTAATCAAAGCTACTGTGCCTCCAACACCAATGAAAAATCAAACACTCCCTCTATTGTTCTTATGCTACTTATATTTCAATATTATAGTTGATATACCAACAATATTATCAGTTTATAGTTTCCGTGCTACTACTGATTATCATTTTGAAAAACATTATTACTTTTTATGAATAAAGTGTTAACGTTATTTTTTCTTTGTAATACCACTTATTTCCAAAGTAGAGCTGCAGGTTATGTTTTTAAAGAATATGCTCTCAACTTGATGTGCTCATTTAGATTAACTATAGTATCCTCTAGAGCAATCATTTGGTGTTTCTGCACTCCTGATGATCATGATGTCATAGCAATGAAACTATAAAAAAATAATAAAAACAACTTGGCAAACCAGCATCACATGTTTTCACAGTAGCTCCCTCCCCTTAGCATCATCAGATAAAAGTTCTATTAATTTCCTGTATCATAGTGGTAATTGTTAAATATTGTTGGGATTTGACATTCACTGAGTATAACAAATTCTCCTCTGTACCAAAATGTTCATGTACTCTTGAAGAGACTTTGGTGCTGACCAGAATTCAATGATCAGCATTTCTAGCAGAGTATTAATGAAGAAAAAGAGTTTCTCCAAGAACAACAAATCTTCATAGTGGCTGAATAGGTACTCATAAGTAAATTACCCACATTCTCAAGTCTAATTTTTTTATAAAAGACAACTTTCTGGGGTGGGATGGAGTGAATTGAGGGAATGGTAGCACACCTAGCAACTCAGAGCTCACTCCTGACTGGCTCTGTGCTCAGAGTTGCCATTAAGTGCCTGGGATTGAACCAGGGTTGAAATCTTGCAAAAGAAAGTGCATTAACACCTGTATTATCTCTTTGACCTTAGGAAACATCTTTTAATATTTCTACCACAATATATCAAGCATATTGTTTAAAGTTTTGTACAGTTCTTCTGAATTATATGGCAGCAAGGTTAACAAACTCTTGTTTTTATCCTAATTATTCTTGTGTTCATTTTCTCATTTGTAAAATGAATAAAGAGGTAAAATAAACTCGAGTTCATATGCTGGCCTAATTTTCTCTGTGAGTAATGTGATATAATCAAAACAGTCTAACTGTGTGATATAATCAAAACCATCTTAAAGTCGACTAGATAGTGACTAGAAACAATTGATGTACCGACTCTCAGTCCATCTCATTTTGTGTAGCTAACAGGCTATATATAATTAAAAAGTGGTAATGGATACTAGACATAAATAACATTCCTTAAGTTTTAGCATCTATAGTTCATTCGATCAATTTTGATTATCTTATATATCAGAACAGTATCACTTGTATCACTTGTCTTCCTGTTGTTCATCAATTTGCTCAAGCGGGCTCCAGTAAGATCTCCATTTATCCCTATCACATGCTAGTATAGCCCAGGGCCTCTGCTCACTACAGGAACATGAAGAGTCTCAACCCTTTCATTCAGGTAATGGGTATGAGGTCTATTATTATTACTGTTTTTGGTATGTCACATATGACACTGTTGCAGGACTCCTCTAAGAGCCTTCGCATCTGCTCTGGGTTGCCTCCTGCAAATCACTTAGTAGATAAGGGTGTAGTCTATTAGACTTTGTACAGAGACATGCCATCTCAGAAACCCCTTTCTCTACCCTATAAAGGCTTCTCCAGGCAGATCTTGGCTCAAGACATTAGCATATAAAATGGCGTAGGTGAGGTGCTGGGAGGAAAATACCTGAGGGCATTTGACCCTCCCTGCTTTCCATAATAATGGGAGGGAGGTCTGAGTTGCAGGGGGTATAAAACTAGCCTGCTTCCTCTCTCGAGCTCTCTTTTGGGCTCTCTGTGAGCTCGTACAGTTCTTGGGAGTCTTGTCTTTGTCTCCTCTTCCTTTACACGTAGTGGCCGCCATCTTGGCCTACACATGGCTGGGGTTCTAGCCGGGAATCCTAAGCACTGGGTTTTTCCTATTGTGGATTTGTATGCCTAAACCTGTGATAAGTAAAGCCTTTGAAAACTGCATCGGATTCCTGCGTCTTCATCCATTCCCCGCCAGCTTCGGAGGTAGAAGGGAACTCACTTCCCAGCACTGTTGGGGACCCTAGCAGCGCCCCCGACATGACACCACTAGCTTGCCAGTCTCTGCTGTGCGGATGCTCTCAGTTTTTGCATTTACTGATGTATGGCACAGCTACAAAGTGTCTGTGCACAACAGGTAGAGCTGATAGCAGCACTGCCCCTTGTATCTTGTCTGGTTCAAGGCTGACAGCACGGGAGGTGTTCATGGTCAGGACCTTCAGGTCTCCCGAATGGGACACATGTGGGGAAAGGGACCCCTGCTCCATCTCCACAGAAACCCGGTGGTGACTTTAGCTGACAAGACCAGCATACCTGAGCTTGAAATAGGCTTCTATCTAGGGTGGGGCTCTGACAAGCCAGACTTGAGATCAGCTTCTCTCTTGGGTGGAGCTCTGATGAGCTGTGGAATCCGGATGTTGAAAATGGCTGCCATCATAGTGCGGTGGTTCCTCTGGCTTCTTCTGAGGCTCTATTGGGGTCATGTGCTAGAGCCAGAACCTGCTCTCCCTCCTGGATGCCTTGTGATTAGAGGAGCACAGGTAGAGCTGGTAGCAGCTCTGCCCTGTGTATCTGTGTTTCTGATTAAGGCCAACATCCAGGGAGCAATTCTTGGTTGGGTCCACTGGGCCTCTTGGATGGATGGAAGTCACACAGAACAGTAACATAGAGACATTTAGTCTAAAGTGAAAATTCAGTCTAAAGAATGCCCACGGATAGCTAAAGCAATCCTTGGGAAAAAGAAGATGGGAGGCATCACCCTTCTCAACTTCAAACTCTGCTACAAAGCATTAGTAATTAAAACAGCATGGTACTGGAATAAAAACAGACCTGTGAACCTATGTAATAGAGTTGAGTATCCTGACATCTAGCCTCAAATACATGATCATTTAATCTTTGATAAAGGAATAAAAAAGTACAAAATAGAGCAAGGAAAGCCTCCTCAAGAAGTGGTGCTGGGAAAACTGGGCAGCTACATGTAAAAAAATATATTTGGACCTCTATCTAATACCATGCACAAAAACAAAAAAAAAAAATGGATTAAAGATCTCAATATCAGACCTGAATATCTGAAGTATGTTGAAGAAAATGTGGGAAAAAAAACCTCCACGACATTGAAACTAAAGGCATCTTCAAAGATGAAACACCACTAAAAAAGCAACTGGAAGAAAAGATAAACATATGGGACTATATGAAACTAAAAAGCTTCTTCACCTCAAAAGAAACAGTGACCAAGATACAAAGACAGTTCAGAGAATGGGAAATAGTTTTCATCCAATACCCATCTGAATAGAGATTAATATCCAGGATATATTAGGCACTGGTAGAACTTCAATCATTAACTGTATACACTGTCCCCTGAGCACTGCCTGGAGTGATTTTTTTTTTAAACATTTAAAAATGTTTTATTTTTATTTTATTTTATTTTTTTTTGCTTTTTGGGTCACACCCTGCGATGCTTAGGGGTTTCTCCTGGCTCTGCACTCAGGAATTACTCTTGGCGGTGCTCGGGGACCATATGGGATGCCGGGGATCGAACCCA
The DNA here is from genome assembly GCA_021461705.1 of Cryptotis parvus. NCBI lineage: Eukaryota > Metazoa > Chordata > Mammalia > Eulipotyphla > Soricidae > Cryptotis > Cryptotis parvus. Next base: position 19,300 of record JAJIBD010003978.1, read on the forward strand.
GGCCGGCACAGGCCGACCGCGTGCAAGGCAAACGCCCTACCCGCTGGGCTATCACTCCGCCCCTGGAGTGATTTTTAAAAAGAGAACCAGTAGCAATCTGTGAGTGATCCTGGGTCTGCGTCCCTAACTAAAATATACAAGATACAAACAGTGTGAAGTTTACCTCTTTGTGGATTAATTGCTACCTGCTCACAAGGGGGAAACGTGTTTCTTTCCTCAGTCCACTGAGTTCTATTCCAATATTCTTCAAAATAAAGACATAACAATAGACATTTAAACAATTTTAAAACATAAATTTAGTCACTACCTATTGCATAATTTTCTATCTCATGAGGGCATTAAACAAAAACCATTCAGTTAGGCGAGTACAGAATCAACATCACAAAAGGAGTTGTCCAAGGCCAGTGAGAGTGCTAAAGTTCAGAACATAACATCATTTCAAATTTCTAAATTCAGTGTATTTGTCAGATATCACATGTACAATACCTAACAATTTCTGTAAAATACTTAAAACATTGGAGAATAGATTCTTTGAGTTCACTATTAGTGAATATCTATTCATTGGAGAATTGATTCTTTGAGTACAGAATTTTTTATCTTCATATTAGTCAGTATATTAAGTATGTATAGTATATGTAATGAGCATAAAGATTCAAATCAAATGATCTAAGTATTATATAGCATACCTAGGAATTGAGGAAATCAACAGTAGACACATTTCTCAAATGCAAATGTACTCAAGAAAATAAAGATTAAGAATTAACCACTAGGTGCCGGAGCGATAAACAGCCGGTAGGGCGTTTGCCTTTCATGTGGCTGACCCGGGTTTGATTCCCTTCCTGGCATCCCATATGGTCCCCGAGCACCATCAGGAGTAATTCCTGAGTGCAGAGCCAGGAGTAACCCCTGAGCATTGCCAGGTTTGCCCCCAAAAAAGCAAAAAAAAAAAAAAAATAAATAACCACAAAATGTTACTATTACCAAAACAAAAAATTTGACTGTTGGGCCTCTAAGATGATAGTTTTAAAAGTAAATTTGACTTTGTGGATTCACTAACAAAACTTCATGACTGATTCACTTCATTTGCATTTTGAGATATTTATTGTAGAATGCACTACAGGAAGCAGGGAAGCATTCCTTGAGTTCAATCTGGCGTTGCAAATTATCTCACAAAAATTGAAATTAACAGAAAGTTCATATGTAAAATGTTTTGGGTAAATAAAGTAGGGATTAAAGTTTAGTGGGGATTAAAATGCAGCCATATTCTACCTTCTATTTTATTCTGTCAAATCATAGATGTATATACATACATGTATATATGTATACACTTAATATTTTATATATGTTAATCCTGACAGATTTTTGCATTAAGTCACTTATCTTACAGGAGAAGTATATGTCAAATGAGAAAATCTAGACTTAAGTTTGTGAAATAATTTATAGAAGTTAATCTAGCCAGGGAATAGCTGGGAATGGGCCCCCGATTATCTGAATTTTCAACTAGAGTTTTTCATATGCTGTCTTCCAATTTCCAAAGGGAGACGCTGGCAAAGTCATTAATTTTTTAGAAATTTATTTATAAATATTGTCAGGTTAGAAAATGGGTGAAATACAATGTCAATGATTTTAGATGCAAAATTAATGTTATATAAACAATTGATGTTATATATAGTTATATATACATACATATGTGTATATGTATAGTTTTATATATATATATATATACATATATATCACTTGTCACTTGTCTTCCTGTTGTTCATTTATTTGCTCGAGCAGGCATTAGTAATGTCTCCATTCATTGGGAATGAGGTCCATTATGTAAAATATAAGGTTATGCTTTGATCTTCCTTCACAAAAATTGAAATTGCAGAAATAAAAAAATTCAAATACATTTATTAACAACTTGAATATGGAGAATGCTATTATGAGGAGCAATAATCTGTAATCCTAAATTATTTTGCCAACAGATTATTGTTATTATGAGGAACAATAATCTGTAATCCTAAATTATTAGTCTCATAAGGGCGACTATAATTTTTATTTCCTGAGTACAAAATCAGTAGTGATCCCTCAGCATTGCCGGGTATGACCCAAAAAAGCAAAAGGAAAAAAAAAGGGTGACTATAATTTAAGTAAATTTTATTTTTGTGAAACTGATTTTATATGTACAAAGCAAAGGTTCTCCCATCGAGTCTTAAAGTAGTTCCATCACTGTGCCTGACAGATTTATCTTTCTAAGTTTACTCTGAAGATGTCTGGATATTTTGTTGTTGTTTTGTTTTTTTTGAGTCACACCAAGAAGTACTCACGGTTTACTCCTGGATCTGTTCTCAGGGATTACTGATGGCAGCGCTAAATGAACCAATAGTTGTAATGCCAGGGATCCTCTTAGGTCAGTGCACGAGGAAAGCAAGAAATTTATTCATTGTGCTATCTTTCCAGACAGTGAGAAGTTATAACATAAGCTGTTATTATAGCCAGAACTTTTTTAACAGTGACTCAGAAAATTGAACTTGGGTCGAGACCACCCAAAATCATGAAATGAATTTTTTGCCACTTTGTTGATTATTACCTAGGTTATGAAGAAGTAACGTGCGCCAACAGGATAGCATAGCAGTCAGGCAGCTTGCCTTACAAGTGGCCAATTCTGGCGCAATCCCCAGCGCCACATATTATCTCCAGAGCACCTCACGGAATGATCCCAGAGCACAAAGCCAGAACTAAACCCTCACTACTTCTGGGAGTTCCCAAAAAAAAACCAAATCTAAAGAAATAAATTGATTTTGTTTAGGAATATCAGCAATATTCTAATATCTTCCCATGCCTTGAAGTTGTATCCCTTGACAGGGCACTAACTGAGCCCGCTAGTGTGTTTGTAAGACTAAAAGAGTTTCCACTTTCACCATTCTTTTGCAAATGGAACACAAGTATTATTTCTCTTTATCAAGAACTAGTTACTGTGATATTTTAATTAAGTAGATGTTTAGCCAACAATCCAGTCTTATGCTTTCCATGAAGGGTTCTTCTTGTATGTTTCTGTCTAAATATATCTCTAGGAGCAAAAGTATATTATCATTTATGTCAGGAAGTGACATGACATTTGTACTTGATAATCCATAAATAGGGATATGTCTATCACTGGCAGAGAAAATGAAGGGGTGGGGGGAAAACAATGCAGAGCGTCAGGGTTTCTCTGTGTGTCTAGTGGAGCGTGAGTAATGACGATGACGCTGGCTTAACTTTCATTCTGTCCATGACTTAAGCTGTGGAAATTTTATTTTAAAATATGGATATTGTAGTTCTTTACAGTTTATATAACTCACATATACTTATATGGATCATAGGGTCTTTGGGTTATTTTTAAAGATATGAGGCAACTTTTATGGAAACTTTAGAACCAGTTTAAACCTAAATCTAGATTTCTTAGGTTTAAAAGGAATGCTATGTCTGAAACTGGTGCTCTGCTGTAGATAGTGAAGGTTAGAAGCATACATTTGTCTGAACACTAGAGTTTTGCTGCAAATGCTAAAATGACAGGAGAGAGAGAGCTGAATTACAATGACTGTTCATAGCACCCCCAAATGACATGCCTTAGGTACATCTCCCTGCCAGGGGAGAATAGGCTGTCTGGTATTTTGACAAAGACAGTTTATAAACACTGGAGAAAATCTGGACCTTTGGCAAAGGAGAGATTTTGAGAAGGGGTAGGGACAAAGAGTCAAACTAGGAATGTCTGGATGAATAGAAGCCAATACTAAACAACATTGCTGAAGAATTTGGTTATAGAAAAGGCTGAGTAGCAGTTTGGTATCTTTTACTTATTTTTCTTATCATCCCATAAAAATGCAAATTTCTAATTAAAATTTGTCTGAATAATCTCTTTTGTTAAGGGGAAGGAAAATGACACTTATAGATCTTTATAACTCAATAATTTAGAAAAATATCCACACCTGCAGAATGGAATTGAATCATTTCAACTTTCCACCTAGAGTTTGAATTTCTCTATCTACGTAAAAAGAAGGAGGGTGCGGAGGGTCTAACTCATAACCCTCAAGAAGGGCAGGAAGGAGACAAATATGCCTGGCAACAATTCTAGTTTCTACCATTGCCGAGTTCTCATTCGATTTGCTGCATACTCTCTGTGTCACCATAGCCACTGTAAAACATTCATTAAATAAGTGATGAATATACTCAAAAATTGCAGCCACATGGGTTGCACAAATGCATTTTCATGTTATTAACATGTTGCCAACCTGCAACACTCTGACATCTGAGTAAATGTTTTGACAAGAGGAGACAGCAAGGACAAATCTGAAGTAGCGGTCTTGAAGAAATTCAGCCCCAGTTCCAATAGCTTTAATGTCTTAAGAGTGTTTTTGCTGGGGCAGTACCAGATAAATTGCTCTTATATGTGCATGCAAAAGACTAAAATTCCTTTGAAAGTTTATAATTTCTCATGGGAAACCACAACATAAAAGTTACTTTTACTCATAGAAAAACAAAACCATATTTTCCTGTCAACCTTTGCTGTTGGGAATTTCAAACTTTTTTGCATTTTTTTCTTGTGATTCTTAGCTGGCCCAAGGGACAAGCGTTTACAACATAATTTACTTTCAACGTGTCTCTGTAAATCATTGTAATACTCTCTATTTCTTGTGGAGAAGGGAAAAAACAGTCTCCCCAATGGGGCTTCCTGTCCCAGTTCCCTAGACTCCTTAAGCCCAAACATGCAGAGAAACTTTCCTTTTTAATGTCCAGTCCCAAAAAAACAAATGATGCTAAGAACGAAAGACAGCATACACATGACTACAGGTAAACTTAGAACTGTGAGGAGGTTTTCAATGATAGAAGTCACAGATTTGTCTTAGGTTCTATGGAAATTCTCAAGTCATTATGTGAATTGTCTAACCAAATGACTTAAAACATTTTTCCATAAAAATCCTAAGGATATGTAGCACACTTTTGCCAAGCTATTAATAGTAAGGATCATTCAGTTTTACATGAGAATTTGATGACTTATACACTAGCTGAACCTTCACCTTTTACAACCTTAATGGGAATTTATTAGCTATTTCACAGTATATAAATTTGAATCTAGGTCAGATGAAGAAGAAGAAAAATAGGGCATATCTAGGCCTACAGAGCAACCTGAAAAATAACATATCAGGAAAAAATGATAAGGTGCAAAATTAAACAGATGATGAAAAGTTTAGGCAATCTCTGAATTGAAGACGGGACCTGATAAATCAGGACTCTATAAACCATCTGATGTGAATTCAGGTGACTATCAAGCTTGCTTCCTACACAAATGCTGCAGATTAAGGAGTTAACATATTGTATTAACCTGCTTCTGCTAACTGTCCATGACAGGAAATGTAACCCAGGTGGGTTTGATATTCACAAGATTAAAGCGAATGTCTACCATCAAATGGTCACCACATTAAAGCTGTTTTAATGAGGCCTTGGGAGATAATGAATGAATGTAGCTAATTCACTACAGAGAAGACAGCCTGACCTCCTCCTGACCTCTCTGCCGCCAGGTATCTTAAACAACATATTAGTTCTGCTTAAAGCCAAAATGGGAAGGTCCGTAAGATAAAAAACAAGCCAAATGCTTTAGAGAATGAGTTTAGCTGGTGTTAAAGTCAGAAAAAAAATTCCCCCTGAGAGTCTTTAGAAAAAGAACACTGTGGCGTGGGATGAAAATCATCCTTACTGACACCTCTGTCTCCCACCGCCCTGGGCTTCATAGAGCTCCTTCCTATTGCCCCCACCTCCACCCCCGTATTGCCCAGTGACATCATGGAAGGAAAATATCACTAGCTAAAGGAATGGGTGGAGGACTATTATTTAAGGTTATAATTCTCCGCTGGTTTAACTTAATCCTGAGTAAATTTTAGAGGATTTAGAGGGAGTGCTTATCTTTCAGGTAAGCCTTCATAAATACAAGCACTTGATAGGTTTAAGACAGCAGTGCATTAGAGGGTGTACTGGCTCAAAATATTCTGGGCAGAGTCAATTTATTGTGATTCTACTTGTTTTTCCAGGCAGTGGGAGTAGGAAGTAAGTAGATCATCATAGGAACTAACGTTCTAATGTTGGACTCTTTGGCATAAAAGATAACTTGTCTTTTGCTAAAAATTGAACTAAAAGAGAGACTATGATAAGTAGGAAGGGGCTGTCATAAAATAGTCTAGTACCTATATCGTTCACTGAGTGTAATCAAAGCTATCAAATAAGTGAGAATTTAAGACAATAAGCATAGCTATAATTAAAATGCTTTAAATCACAATGATTTCTTTTTTTCTGAAATAAATGAAACATGGTGCATGGAACTTACAGTATTTAAATGAGCCTTATATTGGAATACTTTTTCCTTATAAAAGACAATAAGGCAGGACAGAGGGAATAGGTAGGGATTTGGGTGGAGGAAAGCAGGCACTCTGGTTAAGGACATGGTGTTGAGAGGTTAGGTAAAACAGAGAAACGAAGTATACTAATAATTGTTGGAATTCATAATACCAGCCTGAACTGAGAATTGAATGTAGGCAAAGGGCTATACATGATAACTGCTAAATGTACGTATTGCAAGCCACAATGTGTAAGAGATGAAAGAGTGAGAGAGGGACAGAGAGAGAGAGAGAGAGAGAGAGAGAGAGAGAGAGAGAGAGAGAGACAGAGAGAGACAGAGAGAGAGACAGAGGAGGTAAAGTTCCTGCCATAGAGGCAGGCTGGGGTAAGGGGGAGGGAATCAGTGGACGATGGTGGTGGGAAATGGGCACTGGTGGAGGGATGGGTGCTGGAACACTGTATGAATGAAACCCAAACATGAACATCTTTGTGATTGAACTTAGAGTGGTATAAAACAATTTTTATTTTTTAAAAAGGATAGGGTGTTGAAACATGTTATGCATAAAGGCTACGATAACAGTACAGTGATAAAATAAAAATGATTAGAACTATGGAAAATACTAATGTGTTAATGCACTAAGCAGATGTATTTTGTCTCTGTGTGTACAATATCTGCACTTTTAGAATTTTTTTTCTTTAGTTTAAAATCCTGAGGAAAACTTAAGTGACAGTGCAAAATCCTCAAAATTATTTTACAGGCCAGATTATTTTGGCAGTCACGTTCAGGAAACTATGTAGTGTACCAAGTTTGAAGTATTGTATTTGGACACTAATCCATAACTATAGTCGTTAGTTTACTGACAACCATCTGCTTGGACACTACTCCTATGTGTGTATAAGTAAAGTTAAATTAAAAAAAAGGCGATTTCAACAATAAAAGAAAACGATAATAGTACCCTTTGCATACATGCCAAGGACTGTGAATCAAATAGTGAGTCTAGGGGTGTGAGAGGTAGATTAGGTGTTGAGCCACTTGCCTTGCTTGTGCCCAAGTCGAGGTTGATCCTTGCACAAACTATGGTCCCTCACTCCACCCCTATAAATAGAAAAAAAGATAGTGATTCTATTTCATCATGTCTAAACATAATCAGGTATGGGCGTCTATTGAATTCTTTTGGTCCCAAACAAGGTGCTTATGAAGGTGCTGCATGTTCTTTGTTTCTGTATCTTTACTCTTCACAGAGCCCTTCTTCACCTACACATACTAGGAGTCAAGTCAAATAGAAAGTTCTTTTTTATCATTATCTAACTTTATCTATTTAATTTAATGCTATTGAAGTAATATGGGAGTTAATAATTTCTGGACTCTCTTTTCTTCTCTGTGTTTTCTAAGTGCACTAGGTACTAGATATCTTGGTAAGGATGTTAGTGATGTAATAGAATACAATAATGCTGTTTTCACTAATTCTCTGATTTGTTAAAAAATACTCAAAAATCAAACACATTTTTCTGTCTCTACCACCACTACAAAACTTTCAAACCTGTTGTAATTTTGTTCAATTTTCAAAGGAAATAAACACCTTTTTCTTACTTCACACGTCAAAAGTCTAATATTATTCTTGCTGTATACTTCTTATTTTTCATAGAAAAATCAGTTATAAAATAATTTATGTTGAGATACAAGGGAATTAAAGAATCCATGCACTTTGGGACCCAGGGTATGGTTCAAGGGATTGGGAAAGTGTTTGAAGTGGCTTAGCCCCCCCACAGAGTGTTGACTATGGCTCTGCAGGCCCCAGCTCTGGGCTATGAAGACTATGCAGTTGACTGAGCACTGAACTTTGACACCTTCATCCCTCGGCCAAGTATCACTCGGAATGGCCTCACCTACTGACTGTTCAAGTTTAACTGACTGTATTCATAAATATCAATTTTATTTGTTGATAAAGAAATCAATTTCATTGATTTATTTGGGTTTGAAGGATCAAACCCAAGCTGATGAAGAAAAATGATATGATAAATATGGTTCATTTTATCTGAAAAGTTCAGTCCTGTGTGACTCTAAATTCTGTACTGAGGATTTCTTATAAGTCTTCCTGCATCTCTCAGTTCTGTTTCCCTCTGTTTTTTAAACAAGAAAATATGAGAATAATTCTGTCATTGTTAGTCTTAATTCAATACGGTGCTTAATCTGATTTACACATAATACTAGGTGTGATTAACTTGATCAGGCTGATTACACAGCAATACTGGAGTCAGGCTGAGATCCACACCATGTGCAGTTCTAGAATAAGTGTGATGGGGTGTTCATAGTGTAGAAATAAAGGTGCTTTACAAAAGGGGAGAAGTGGACATTAGCTATCCCATTAGATACCCCAATATTTGAATTACTTTTTGTACCTGAAAAAATAAAAGTAGAATAAAAATGGGAATGTATGAAGCTCTAAAATCAATATAATATTTAAGATCTAAACCTAAAGTATGTTATGCAGAAGGATTACTGAAAATAGACATGTTGTGAAGTCAACTATATTCTCTTGGAAAGTTTCTAAATTTATGTATTGAATGAATATTCATCCCTTTTCATTTGTATTATTTAAATTTTTCCTTTAAATTTTTTCCAGGTAAACCTAGCAATATTCAAAATTTATTTCTGGTTTTGTGTTAAGGGATCACTCCTAGTAAAACTCAAGGTACCATACACAATGTGAAGGATCAAACCCAAGCTGACACTGTGCAAGTCAGATACTTACCCACTGTACTCTATAGAGCTCCACATTTTTACAATTTTATTTATGACAGAAGAGAGAGGAGAGAGATAAAGAGGTAAAGAGAGATAAAATTCCCTTGTAACTTTATATCTTTCTTGTATGTCTGTCCAAGAGACTGGGACAGAGAGAACAGTCCGATAAAATAGCATCAGAGAGACACTAAGGTTTTCATTTGTCTTGCCCTTTGCCCAGCCATCTCACCAAGGTATCTATCTCCAACACCACATATGGATCATAGAGTCACTCCAGTTGTGTTTCTGGGCACAAAAGGTAGAGAGAAAGCCTTCAGCACTATCAGGTTTGTCCCCAAAAATTATTTAAACATCCCGTTTTTCATCGATTTCCTTGAGCGGGCAACAGTAACATTTCAATTTGACCCTATCACGTGCCAGTGTATCCCAATGGCATCAGGTTGCTTCAGGAATACGAAGAGCCTCAAACTGTTCGTTCAGGGTCTTGACAAAGAAGTCTGACCATCTTGTAGGTGGGCAGGCAAGTGATATTTTGACGCTCCATGGGATCCAGTTGGTAATGGATCTATCCAATGGCTCTGGTCCAAACTGCATTACATGTCCAGCCCGTCTGATTTTCGATGCCTTCCAAACAAGACAACATCCTTGATTCTGGAATAGCAATGGAGGTTGGAACCCAGATTCCTTCTCTCACTTGAGTGAGGCGTGATATTCCAAGCATAGCTCTTTCGATTCCTCTTTGAGAGACCCGAATAGCATTCTCATCCTGCTTTCGTAGGGCCTAGGTCTCTGAGGCGTATGTTAATGCAGGGAGATGATAACAAGATGATAAATACCGAGTTGATTAATGTAGGTGACTCCAGAATTGAGTGAATAAAGGCTTCAGAGTTTAACACTTTGAAAATGAATTCTGAATTTAAAAAAATATTGTTTAGTATTTTTTCTAATATAAATAGATCAAGATCAAGATCAAGATCTTCCCGTTGATCATCTATTTGCTAGAGCGGGCACCAGTAATATCTCCATATGTCCTGTCTCATGCCAGTAGAGCCAGGGCATCAGCTTGCTACAGGAACATAAAGAGCCTCAAACCATTATATTAGGTCATGGGAATGACCTAACATAATTGTTACTGGAATTTGGCATATCAAATACAACACGAGAAGCTTGCCAGGCTTGCCGAGCGGGAGGCAAACTCTTTTAAACACCTCCAAATAAAGCATTTGCTGAGTGGAGTTCTGATGAGAGGGAAGTCCAAATGTGGTAACTGGCGGCGCCCGTGGAGTGACGTGGAGTGACGGAGGGTGGTCTGGCTTTTCGTGAGGCTCTGCCGAGGTGGTGGGCAAGGGTTAGGACCCACCATGCCTCCCGATTGCCTCATGAACGGCTGTGCACAGGGAGAGCAAGGAACAGCTCTGCCCCATGTCTGAGAGTCTCTGGACCAGCATACCTGGGCTGGATTGAGGAAAAAGCTGCTGTAGGGGTGGGAGTCGATGATGCGGGCTGTGATGGGCTGGTCTGCTGGGTGGAGTTCTGATGAGAGGAAAGTCCAAATGTGGCAAATGTTGGCGCCCGTGTAGTGAGGGGCGGTGGTATGGCTTCTTGTGAGGCTCTGCCGAGGTGGTAGGCCAGGGCTAGAACCTGCCATGCCTCCCGGCTGTGCACAGCGAGAGCAAGAAACAGCTCTGCCCCATGTCTGAGAGTCTCTGGACTAGCATACCTGGGCCGGATTGAGGAAAAAGCTGCTGCAGGGTGGGTGTCGATGATCCAGGCTGTGATGGGCTGGACTGCTGGGTGGAGTTCTGACGAGAGTCACGTCCAAATGTGGTAAATGGCGGCACCCGTGGAGTGAGGGAGGGTGGTCTGGCTTTTTGTGAAGCTCTGCCGAGGTGATGGGCCAGGGCTAGAACCCGCCATGCATCCCGACTGCCTCATGAACGGCTGTGCACAGGGAGAGCAAGGATCAGCGCTGCCCCATGTCTGAGAGTCTCTGGACCAGCATACAAAATATACAGCTCCAAAGCTTCCATGGCCGATTTCTCTGAGATCTGTGAAGAGCTTCTCTGGATCTTCTTTGAAGAAGAGCTCTGCAATTTCAGGATCCTTCAGGCTGCCTGCTCTGTTAGTTGATGGCATCCTGCTTGGCAGTCAGCTGTCTGATTCTAATTTTATATAAATAGCAGAATATAAACAGTTCAAGGTAGAAGCTGAGCATATGAAATGCTAGGTTTTAGTTTGGAGAAAAAAAAGAAAAATATCAGGTGTTTCTTAAGTGATAGTTATTTGTCAGAGAGTGCTGGGTGACCTGACAAAATCCAGGAGCACGGCATAGGAATCTACTTCTGCCCCAGGGGATCGGCAGCTGCATATGGAGAAAGATGCAAAAAATTCAGCAAAGTTTCAAAAGGCTTTACTCATACTTCTTTTGGTATACAATCCAGTAATAGGAAAACCCTCGACTTTAGATTTCTAGCTGGACCCTGGCCACGGGTAGATTTAGAATCATAGGCCAAGATGGCTGCTACCGTGTGCTAAGGCCCAACAGAGAAGAGAAAGGAGAGAGGAGGCAGAGGGCAAAGAGGGGGAAGAGAAAAGGAGATATTATGTACTCTAGCTTGTTGCTTTTTTTTTCTAATAATCAAGCATTTTCTTTTTCTTTCTTTTTTTTGGGGAGGAGTCACACCTGGAAATGCCAGGTCACACCACAGCAAGAGCCAGGGATTACTCCTGGCTCTGTAGTCAGGGAATACTCCTGGTGGTGCTTGGGGGACCATATGGCATGCAAGGGATTGAACCTGGGTTGGCCACATGCAAGGCAAATATCCTACCTTCTGTGTTATCTCTCCTCATTTTTTTATCAAGATCAATTGTTTTCTATCGTGTCTTCAGTTAACAGATATTCCATTCTCAACTGAACAACTTAGTTATCTTGAGAAAAAGCACTAATGATTTATATTTTATAACTTCAGTCTGTGAATATAAAGTGCCTAATTGGCCTACATTTTCGTGGCTTAGTATAACATGACAGATAAGTATGTTATCTGAGATTCAGAAGTGCTGCATCAAAGGATTAGAGAGATGGTATCCAGGATGAAATGCCTACTTGTCCATGGCCCAAACAGATTCAGTCTCTAGCAGTCTATTTTGGTCCTGGGCCCCGCTAGGAATGAACTCGAAGCACAGAACAGGAGTAAGCCCTAAGCATCACTGAGTAAGGAAAAATTTTAAATGTCACATTTTATTAGTTTCCAAGAAGGAAAATAAGGGGGCTTTGGAATGTTTGATTTTTATCAAAATTGCTTCTAATTGTAATGAGGTGCCTTGTCAAAGAATCAAACTCTGGAGACCTGCAGTCAAAGTGTAGTGGTTAGTGCACTTGCCTTATATGCAACTGCCCTGGGTTCTATCTTCCAAGCCCCATAACATGACTGGAACCAACCATGAGTGATTCCTGAGCAGAGAAAAGATTAATTAAGAATACAGTCAGATTTGCCCCCATGATCAAAAATAAAAAAATAAATCCTAAAAGTCAATTAAAAGAATTAACACTGAAGCTAAATATTATTGTCTCCTAACAACTGATGGTGCTGTTCCCTACTTTACCAACAAAATGGCATGTCGGATTTCAGAAGGGAGAACGTTGGGAATGACATATCCATCCTGTGGAATTTGGTATGTGGGCAGGTGGACGTGGCTAACAAAAGAGATCTGAGTAGAAGTCATGGATAATCTCCATTGCCTTTCTGGAAGATGTGATAGATGTATCAGGGCATTGGAGGGCAGTCATCTTGGTCTTATAGTTGGCGAATGACAGGCGGGCGGTGCAAATGCTTTTCCTGACTTCTGCTGCATCTTCTAGTATGTCTGCTCTTCTGTCTTTGAGGTCTTCCTTTTTTGCTTCTCTGCACTGCTTTACAAGCTTGGATATTAGCATTTGGTCGCCTGAGGCTCGCACCTTGCCACATTGGTGAATGAGCTCAAGAGTTTCTGAAGACAGGCATCCTTTTGTGTCTTTCTCTCTCTCGGCATTCTTCTCACAATCATAGAGGTGCTGAACCAGTTGATTGTATTCTTCATCGATGACCCCAAAGTCAGACCTCAAAGTCTGACCCAAAGTCAAACCCTGTCAGTACTCATCAATACACTAGCTCGGCTCTTCACACGCTACCTGTCCAAATGCAAGGTACCCTCTCAATGGAAAACCAGCAGGACAGTTCTACTGTTCAAGAAGGGAGACATTCACGACATCGGCAACTATCGCCCCATCTGCCTGTTGTCTGTCATCTACAAGCTCTTCACTCGAGTCATCCTGAACAGGACTGGCAGAACACTAGATGAAGGAAAACCATGCGAGCAAGCAGGCTTCCAGAAAGGATTCAGCACAATTGACCATATCCACACGGTAAACAAGCTCATTGAGGTTTGTAGGGAGTACAAGATGCCGCTCTGTCTCATGTTCATTGATTTACAGAAAGCCTTTGATTCTGTGGAGACTGAAGCAGTCATCGAAGCCCTAGCCAAACAGGGTGTTCAAACCCAATACATCAAGATCCTTCGTGAGCTGTATTACGGATTCACCACCATTATCTCACCATTCTACACGGAACTGATCATTGATGTCAAAAGAGGGGTTCGGCAGGTTGATACCATTTCACCAAAACTCTTCAGTGCCGCCTTCAAGAGCATCATGCAATAATTAGAATGGGAAGGAATGGGAGTGCAGATAGATGATCAACAACTGCACGACCTACACTTCGCTGATGACATCTTTCTAATAACACCAAACATTAGCCAAGTGGCACAAATGCTGGCTGACTTCGACCGAGAATGTGGAAAGATAGGTCTACAGCTGAATCTAAAGAAAACTATGTTTATGAAAAAATGAACTAGTTCCAGAGGCCCCATTCACTCTCAATGGAACAAACATCTCTGAATGCAGCAGTTATGTGTACCTAGGGTCGAGAAGTCAACATGATGAATGACCTAAAATGTGAGCTGCACAGGAGGAAGAGAGCAGCATGGATTGCCTTCAATAACATCGAAGAAATAGCTAAAAGGACAAAGAACCTCCTACTCTGGGCACATCTCTTTGACTCCACCATTCTCCCTACATTACCTTATGCCTCAGAGACCTGGGCCCTACGAAAGCAGGATGAGAATGCTATTTGGTCTCCCAGAGAGGAATCAAAAGAGCTATGCTTGGAATATCACGCCTCACTCAAGAGAGAAGGAATCCGGAGTTCTGACCTCCATCACTATTCCAGAATCAGGGATGCTGTCTCGTTTGTCAAGTCATCGAAAATCAGACGGGCTGGACATGTAATACAGTTTGGACCAGAGCCGCTAGACAGATCCATTACCAACTGGATCCCATGGAAGCGTCAAAATATCACGTGCCTGCCCACCTACAAGATGGTCAGACTTCCTTGTCAAGACTGTGAAAGAACGGTTTGAGGCTCTTCATATTCCTGAATCAACCAGATGCCATTGGGCTACATTGGCACGTCATAGGGTCCAATGAAAATGTTACTTGCGCCTGCTCAAGCAAATCGATGAATAACGGGATTCAAGTGATCAAGTGATCAAGAGATCAAGTGACAACTGAATCTTGTCGAAGCATAGAGATAAGCATATTCCCTGGAAAGGTGATTTCTTAGCATTGGTGAATAATATAATGATAAATAAATTTAAAATGGAAAGTAAAAAAATCTAAAGTAAATACTTTTTGTCTCGAATACTAGACTCTTCATTATCCTCTTAAAGAAGTTTAATGCTAACTCATGAACTATGCAAGGTAGATTACAAATTCCTAATGTGTTACAGTTAGATTTATGGAAAAAATAAAAACCTATTGCTCTAAATCAATAAAATTCTTCTCTTAGTTATGTTTGCCTTGTCTTTTTGAAACAGTTAAACTTTAGCATGGGTGCCAAGGACTGGTGAACCTTTAGGGAAATTAATTTATCTTAATCACAAAAACCACAAATGGTCACCTGAACATTGGTATCACTGATCCCTGAACCCACAAAGCTAGGTGTAAACCTAAATAACCCATGGTTGTGACCAACCTTCACCCTCAAATGAGAGAATATCCCTTAAAAAAAGAGTGAATAAAAACCTCAGATAAAAATGTGCCAGAAAGGGGCTGGAGCCATAGCACAGCAGGTAGGGCATTTGCCTTGCACGTGGCTGACCTGGGTTCAATCCTCGGCATCACATATCATCCCCTGAGTACCGCCAGGAGTAATTCCTGAGTGCAGAGACAGGAGTAACCCCAGAGCATCACCAGGATGTGACCCCAAAAAGCAAGCAAATAGACAGATTAGATAGATGGATAGATGGATGGATGGATGGATGGACAGACAGACGGACTGATGGACGGATGGATGGACGGATGCACGGATGGACGAACGGACAGATGGACAGACAGACAGACGGACCGGATGGATGGATGGATCAATTGATAGATTGCTAAACGAATGATTGAACAAAAGAATGAACGAACGAATGAACAAACGAACGAACGAATGAATGAATGAATGAATGAACAAACGAATGATCGAATGAATGAATGAATGAATGAAAGAAAAAACAAACGAATGAATAGCAAAGAATGTGCCAAAAGGGACCAGAGCAACAGCACAGCAGGGTCAGCATTTGCCTTGCATGCAGCCAACCGGGGTTTGATCCCAGGCATCCCATATTGTCCCCTGAGCACCGCCAGGATAATTCCTGAGTGCAGAGCCAGGAGTAAGCCCTGAGCATCACTGGGAGTGACCTCAAAAGTAAAAAAATGTGCCAGATGCTGAAAGTTTTAATATTTATGAAGTAGCAAGGTGTGTTGCTAAAGTAATTAATATATCTGAAACTGGAACAGGTGGAATTATTTTCTTTTGCGGTGGGCAGAGTGGGGATGTTTGGTCCACCCCTAGAAGTGCTCAAGGGTGACAACCACCTCTGTGCTCAGGCCAGAGTTCAGGGAATTATGTGGAAGCAGAGACAGAAAGGAGTCAATTGTATTCAAGGCAAACGCCTCAACCCTCTATACTAAATCTTTGACCACAAAACCAAATGATTGCCAATTTATCTTTCATCAAATTAGTATAATCTTTTTCTTCTGATTTTAGGAAGCAAATTTTCCAGTGATGTGTCCCTAGCAATTAGTCAATAGAGTTTCAGGGTTAGAGAACCACTAATTTCTGTGTAGGTAAACTAACTTCATTTGTATTTATACAAATGACTTTCTCTTTTCCTAGGTATTCTTTTAATTTTATCTTCCTCTGTTTTGGATAGCCCAAATATCTTCATTGATGCAATAGTATTAGTTTAACCCAACTAAATTCTGAGATAGAACATTTCTTTTGTCTGAAATTTATTTTTTACATTTATGCTTAATAAATACAACATTTTTTGCAAAACAAGGAAATTCAGCTGTGTGCATTTTTCATTAAATGTCAGATATCTTTTTTATAGGTCATTGGATAAACATGAATGTAGGCCATTAGTTACTAAGCAATAATAGTTATACCATATATCATTTATTTATAATATATGAATGTTTTATGCTGTGTGGAGGTACTATAGCTGCTTCCTGTTTTATCTCTCTGATTAAATTCCTTGCATGATATTATATAGCATGACACACGGCAAAAAGGCAAGTGAGTAGAACAGTTACCCACGTCAAGAATCCTTCCCACAACAACCCACTTATTATATTATTTCTCTTCAAGGAACTCCTCGTATCACATTAAATAATTGAAGAGAAGGTTTGATTTATCTTTCTTTCCTTTGTTATAATGATCTTAAAAGAGGAAGGTGAGAAGGGGAAATACAATGTTGATTCTGTTAATAACCTTACATAGTCTTTTACAATGGTTTGCTGGAGCAACAAGAGAGCAAGCAAGTTCAATTTTTCTTCTATAGTAGGCCCCTTGGGATAGAAAAAGCACTCCAGACTAGTTCTGAAAAGCATTCTTTTCTTAACAGGTGTCATACTGCTCTGAAATATTGCCTTTGTTCACCTAGATGGATACATGTGCATGTGGAGTGCCACACAGAAAATTGTTACCAAATAATTTGCCTTAGATTTTGAGAGAAACCAAATATCAGTAGGCCTTAAAATAAAATCAAACTCTAACTCCAAGTATGGAATGATCTTCATTTTTCATTTCAAAGAACACATAAATCCACATATGCTTGATACATCATATTCATCATATTCTTGTATAGACAATATTTCCAAAAGTCTACATCTTTAACTTTGATGTATTAATTGAAATGCTTAGTAATTTTTGTCAGACTACAGTATACTGTGCTTACTCTCTACTTTTTGTTGGTATTTGGTTTGGGGTCAGAGCGAAAGGCCACTCCAGTTTGGTGCACGGGTTGCTCCCAGTGGAATAGCATGCGGTATCTGGGAGTGCACATAGATGGTTTTCTTTGACCTATATTCCAGGCTTGATTGCAGTTTTCTACTTTGTATATTACCATTTAACTTCAAATATTTTTCGCAAATATTTTTCTAAATCCTTCTAATTGGAGTGGCAGGTATTAAGCCACACCTGGTAGTGTTCAGGGTCTGCTCAAGCGTCACTCAAGTCATTCACTCCTCGTGGTGCTCAGGAGACTATTGTGGGTCAGGGAATTGAAGAGGTTTGCTTGAATGCAAGGCAAATTCCTTAAACCCTATAAATCCAGGCACTATTTTTTCTTTACTTAGAAATGCTTTAAAATCATTTCATATAGGAGAAAATACTTTGACTTTTATTTGACATCATATAAAATAAGTTGCATTCTATTCATGATAAGCATTAGTTTAAGTTCAGTTTTTACTGAAGTTTTTACAATATTGCTTGTTCAGGTGTTCATTTAGTTAGCACATATATCCTGCACAGTTTGAAAAAAATAGACTTTTCCTCCAGATATGTTTAATTACTCTCATTTCTTCTAATGACCAAGTCCTGCAGAAATCAAAGAGCAAACCAAACTATTTTCAGTATTTTATTTATTTATTTATTTTGTACTATTATTGTGCTGTTGCTACCTTCCTCTACCCCAAGTTAAATATTTTAAATTGTTGCTCTGGCCATCTACCACATTGTTTACAGACATATAGCAGAGACTCAAAAATAAGAAGCTGTCCTAAAGTCTCTGGTTGCTATTATGCCCTGAAAACACATTACTTCCTGTTTGAAAAGTGGACCACAAATCATACTGTAATGGGACCTCTTCCATTCTATTCCTAAGATAACTGTAACAAAGTAACTATAATCTAGTCATCTAAAATGATGGGAATTGATTGATAGTTCTGGAAATCAGATTCTGGAAATCTGAGATTAAGAGATTATCTATGTTGGTTTCCTTTGAGAACTCACAGGAAGAATTTGGGGTTTTCCCCTGGCTTCTAGAGAGCCCACCTTTACCTTTCTATAGAGAGCAGGTCTAATGGATTGGTGGATGCACCCTCTTAAGAATCACCTACTTTAAACTAATATCTGCAATAATAGTCTTTACAAATAAGGTTATACTTTGAGTTTAGGACTTAAGCATATGCATACAGAATCCCACAACAGCTTGCTATCAGTTGGGAAACATGGACAAAAAGTGTGAAGAAATTCATAGAATAAAATCTCTGTATTTACTTTTCATCATGACATCCGAATCTTTTAAATCCAACTGGGTTTTGTCAAGAACTAAGTTCTCAGTTCTTAAGAAAGATTTTAGGGGCCAGAGTGAAAGAAAAGGGGTAGGGCATTTGCCTTCATGGCTGATATGGGTTTTGATCCCAGTATCCCATATAGTCCCCTGAGCACCACCAAGAGTAAATACTGAGTGCAGATCCAGGAGTAACCACTGAGCATTCCTAGGTGTAACCTAGGAAGCAATAAAAATAGAAGAAATAAAAAGATATTCATAAAGATATATAGTATTGATGAGAAAAGCATAGCATAGGGCATATTATAATATCTCATTCACTTATAATCATGTCATGATTTAATGGCAAACTTTCTTTTGAACAAAATTTGTATTCTTACATATGAAATAACTGAACATATGGACATATATATTTACACATATATGTATGTATTTGTATATATATGCATATAAATACATACATATATGTATAAATATATATATATTTATATAAAAATCACTGCTAAAGTTTTGGAAGGGTATATATATACATATATATACCCTTCCAAAACTTTAGCAGTGATTTTCAACTGTCATACTTATCAGGTAGCTACTTTTGCTCAATTCTTCTTTTTTTTCCAATTTAATTTTATTATTTCCCCCCCCCAAATTATTATTACACCATTTTAGACACACAATTGAAAGATGCTCATGCAGAGCCTCGGTTCCACAGTCTTCCAACACCCATCCCTTCACCCAAACCCATCTCCCATCACCAATGTCCCCACCTCCCTCCCCCCTCCCACACCTCAGCTACATGGAGGGTTCTGTATGTCATTTCTCTCTTCTTTATCTCTCCCTCCCGCCAAACTTTCCTGCTCTTCGTGGAATGCAGTGCATTAAAAGACATTACTGTTTCCACTACTTTAATGGACCGAACTGGTTTTGCTCTGTTAATCTGGTCGTGAGGCAGTTTCCCAGCATCCGGACAGCAAAAATGGTGGCTAGTGTGATGGGCGAAGTCTCATCCGGCTGCTTCCGGGACCCCCAGAGGTGACGGGCCCACTCCCAAAACCCGCCTGCCCTCCTGGGGTCCCCTATTCAGCTGGACCCGGGCGAGCCCAGTTCCAGCCTCCCCAGCCGCTTGTGAGCCTCTTCATGTTATGGCCAATGGCCCCCGGGCAGCTCCTGGGCGGGGCCACCAGGCTCGACAAAATGGAGAGGGGAATGGCCGAACCCTGACTCCATCTGATGAATTCCCAGTGATTCCCGCTTCTGGGAGCCGCCTACCTGGGCTCGAACTGGTTTTGCTCTATTAATCTGGTCGTGAAGCAGTTTCCCAGCATCCGGACAGCGAAAATGGTGGCTAGTGTGATGGGCGAAGTCTCATCCCTGCTCTATTCTTCTGATCCAAGAATAGGCAAGAGAGGGAGCAGATCTATGGATTCACATTAGATCTCTGCTTCAGTTACTTTAGAGCTATTGAGAATAAATTACTGAGACATTGAAAACAATTCCATAGGATTTTGCTTTTGCTGACTCTGTGAAAATTGGATTATTCTCAGTGTTGACATCCAATTGTGTTTCTGATTTTTTTTCTATGACCTCCTTATAGGTTCTACACAACAAAATAGGCAAAAAATTTAATTTTTTAAAATGATCTATTTTAACCACATACATACAAACATTTCTGTTGCCTGATACGCAGCTGTGTTAGAGCCAGATGATTCTTTGAATATATCTTCCATAAATAATAAAATAATATTATGTGACTCTTCTAGTTTGAACAGAATTGTGTGTGTGTCTGTGTGTGTAAGAGGGAGGATACTTTAATAATTTCACATGAATTTTTACTTAAAATTACTAAGATCACTAAGGACACTTTAAGATTATTATTTTGCTAGTACTTACACACATCAAAGTTTAATGTATTTGTTTTTGTTTATTTTTCCCATACACATTGGTGCTCCAAACTTACTATTGATTCTGTCCTCAGGGTTCTCTCCTGGTGGTGCTCTGAGGACTATATGGAGTATTTGGAATTGGACCCAAGTTCAACTTGAGAGGCAACCACCAACCCCCTGGTGCAATCTTTCTGGGTCCCACTTGATACATTAGGAAATTTGTACCATTCTGTGTTCACATTGTACAGAACTATAAATAATCTAGCTCTTGCAGTCTTTGTCCTGGTCATAACCTTCCCATAAAACTGTTGGAAATGCGCTGGACTTAGACCAGTGAAGAGACAAGGTAGAGGATTGTTTCTCCGAATGCTATAAACCTAATCTTGAAATCTGATAGGAAGCGTTTTAATGGAAAATTATGCTGCAGAATTCCGTATAGAAATCTACAGTACCTGATATTTAGAAGTTAACATGGTAGTGTTAGGTGACACTCTAAGAAATTATATATGTCGTAAAGCAGCTGAATTGTTCTTTCTAAATCTACTGCACATATGAACTTCACTATATTTTAATTAGAATTTCTTTATTCAAGATACCACACCATCTTATTTTGTTAGGGTAATTAGAAACTCACACTTTCCCAATAGTTCTAAAGTTTGTCTTACATATAATTATGTATATGTATTAATACAGTAAATAAGAATTAGTAGCATCTAGTAAGGGTGCCTAAGAACTATAGGAAACTTTATTTAACTTGTTCCCCAGGCCCAAATTTTCGTACCTCAATCCCAGTCCATGAACTGTGGATTCTGAATATCATGTAGGTTTGCTGATCTCGTTTTTAGCTTCTTATATTTGCATAGTATAATCTTTATTTTGAACAATGAAATGAGAGCCCATAAGTTTCTTTTTTGGAAAGGGCTCTGGGTTTATTCTTTGTTTGTTTTCTAGATTTATAGAGCACCTTTGACCCAAAGTCATGGCCACTTTCTTAGGTCAGCTCATTCTCCACCTTTTTAAAATTGATCACTTGAGATGTAATCTTTGAATCACCCCAGTGACTCCCCATGAGCTCCCAATGGCATCACACAGGCCGCTCATGTCAGCACCACAGAAAACTATAGCATGTCAGAGCTGTGCAACACCCGCTCTCCACAGAGAAAGACATTCATCAATGTCTAATTGCAACTGATGCCCTCTTTGGGAATTTTTTGGTCATAAAACTGTGGCCAAGAGACTAATAAAAAATCTGCACATATAAAAATCAACGGCAATTGGTTGTTATTTTTGCCCCCCTTTGTTTCCACCTAAGAAGGCTCTCTTATTAGAAATTGTACGTTGTTGTGCTTGTTTTAGGATAGTGCTTAAAGAACACATGTATTTTCAAAGAGACAGATCTGATGTGGCTGAAACAAAGTGAGAAAAGACAAACCAGGGGACAGTGATGCAATACTGGTGCAGGACTTCTCAGGGCAAAGCTACTTTTCTGATGAGGAAGCTCTTCCCAAAGCCCCTCAGTTGAAAACCAGGAAAGATGATGGAAACGGCCTTGGTTAATTGTCAGCTCACACCTTTCTTTAATGAGTTTCCTCCAAGTTTATGGTTGTTACCCTGGTGACTCAGGTAGGGTTTCTGTCAACTCCAGCTGAGACTGTCAGAATAGGGAAATGGGGGGTCCACTTTCTGATTAATGAAAATAATAATTATGTACAGATGAAAGCAAAGAGAGAAAGCAAAGAGCTTCCATGTTACTTTAAACAAAGAAGAGTTAAGGCCTTATCTTAACTATGCATTGGCACCGCAATGCGAAATGGTCATGCAAAATTAATTTTAATGTGTTCAATTTATATTAAAAATTTCTGCAAGTGTGTGAATTTTTTTTCCAAGGCTGGAGTGCTACTTCATTTACAATATTCCCTGAAGGTGTTTTTTTTTAAAGAGACTCTTAAACTGAAGCCATTTTAAGGGTTTTATGAGACATTATGTGAGCTTTCATATGCAAGTTAGTCGTTAAGTACCAGATATTATATTCTGTAATATGCTTAAGTGATATTAGAGGCTGTATATAGCCTGCAGTAATGGCTATTGCTGCTTTTTAATTTATCAAGAAAATGTTGCTTAAATAAGGAGCAAATCAATGCTGGGTTGTACAAAATATAAATGTAAGGAAGTAACAGTAATTTTTATATACTTGCTTCTTCCAGCTTCACTGAAAGGGGAAAATACAGCCTACTTCGAAGGCTACTAGTGACAGAAATTGTCAAAAAGAATAAAATAAAATAGCATATTTAGATTAGAAAGCTACTAAGAATACACAGAATGACATTGAACAATGACTACCAATTGCTACTATGTGCCACAATGGATATAAAGATGGATTTTATGCCCTTGATAATTGTTTTTTCTATGCTTGCTGGCATTCAGATAAAGTAAAATCTCTTACTTGGATTTAAACCAGTTAAATCTGACTATATGGCCTACAAAGGGAAATATTTGTGTTAAGCTGGATTCCTTGGTCGAGCTTTGCAAAGCAAGGATAAAGCCCCCGTCTGGTGAGTGAAATTGCCTTAAAAAATTAAAGCTTCCCATTCAGTGCTCCTCCCATTCTGCCACCCAACCATCACCACAACCACATATTTTAAATGTTCATATTCTGTGTGTATTTAGACTTTTCAAATGTCTAAATAAGATGTAGAGACATCTTATTGTAGGAAATAAGATGTGAGCAGTTTCTGATAAGCTTACCATTATGGAAGTAACCATTAGACCTCAAAATAAATTCAGACTCGTTGAAAAAGAGAAAATTTAGAAATAGTGAGCTATACTGGGAAAAATGAAGGTTTCTTAATTTAGAAGCAGAATATTTATTTTATGCTCGTATTTTTTATATTTAGAGTGTTTTCATTGTGATTGCCTATCCTAGATCAAATGATTCTTTAATGAGATTATTCCCTAGGACTATTTTCCTCAAGATTAAGAATTATGAGCATAATTTTTACTTTGAGTTTTTAAAATAGTATTTTAAATATCATTGACTGTTCCACATATTTTACTTTTACTATTCAAAATCCAAAAATGAGAATTCAGATCTGAGTTTGACTTAACAAAGTGTTTTATGAGATTACAAAAATAGTAAAACAATACACTAAATAACTGCTAAAGGATATTATAAACTCAGCTTGTAATATTTAAAAATATTAAGAGCAATGTTATCTCAAAGTATTACAAACTTAGTCACTTTATATCTAAACTGTGGGCTAATATATTTTTGAATCTCATTTTTATTTATTTTTTATTTCACACGTACTAAAACCAAACTTTGCTTTTATCTTAAAGCTTTGAGGTTTTGGGAGTTCCTAAAACCTTCAAAATCAACGATTAAAATACATTTATTTACTCTAATTTCAATAGCCCATTCATTTTGATTTTATGTTTTTTAAGTAATTATAATTATTATATATAACTGATAGCTATCAAATAATCCAAATACATTTATTAAAACACTATGGCAAATAGTTCCATGGGTTATTTTTTTTTGCTATTTTTATTCTTGGATTGAATGTAATTATACTCACTATCTTTATTGTAATTTTTTAAATGTCCACCCATAGGCAACAATTTTATTTGCAAACCCTTCTATGTAAAATTGATATTTGGTGTACGCCTGTCCCAGGAAAACTAAAACTGAAAGCTGCTTATTTAAAAGGAGGACACAATTTTAACTTAGCCCTCCTTACTTGGTATAACTACAGCTCTCTCTCTCTCTCTATCTATCTATCTCTCTCACTCTCTCTCTCTCCACTTTGTATTGTGATTAAATTCATTTAAAATCAAAATAACCATTCCATTCCAGCTTCTGATTCACTTCCAATTCTTCTTTAGGAGTTAAAATAAATAGGGATATTTAAAATAACAATCATTTTCAGTTCCTTATCTTAGCCTGCACTTGTAGATTTCTCATACTGTACAATAGCTCACCAAATTCTTCATTAGAAAAATAATATGAAGTTGGTTTTCTTTCTGAAGTAGTCATAGGTACATGGTTGTTTCTTAGGCATATTTTCTCTTATAAAGACCATGATCTTTATAGATATCTTTTATATCTATAAAAAACTTGATCTTCCTCAAATTTAAGTCTTTTAAATTGAAAGTAGCATATGTTTTGAGAACGGGCTAGCTTTATAATCATTGCTATTAGTTGAAATACCTACAGGGTTGTCTTTAGCATCACTTTTATAGAACATATTCCAACATAGATTCCACTTACTCTACATTTTTGACCAATATAAGAAAATGAAACTGAATCAGGCTCAGCTCTACCAGATCTTAAAATAAACATTCAGAAGAAGTGAAGAGAAATAAGCAAATAAAGTTTTTTGGCAGAGAGTTTATTTATTTAGCAACAGCAATGCAGTTGCTTACACTTTCTACAAATGTTTTATCTCTTTTTCCGTAGCACCTGTCCCTGAGTGAATAGAGCCACATCTGTCTCATCTTGGCATAACAAGTACTCAGCTACATCTGTGAATGATGATTCCATTTTTGAAGGAAACAGTGTATACTTTTGCACTCCTGGAGACTAGTTAAAAAATATTGCACAATGGATTTTTATGTCTTACAGGAAGGATTCTAAATGGTGAATAGAAATTTTGGAACTGGTACAAAAATATTGAATTTGCAATTTAAGAAAACTGAATTTTTACCTATAACTGTCAGCACATTGTACATGAAATATACATATATCTATACATAATTTACTAACAAAACTATCAGATAAAGAAATATCCGCTTAATAGAAAATGTGATTTAGAAATGAATATGCTTTAGTAACAGTAAAATTTTATAAACCATGGCAATAGTTTGATTTTGCTTTAGTAATACTTTCTGGAAGAAAATGATTAATTTTATGTAAAGAAGAATTTGAGATCTTAATTGATACCAATTAGAGTTACTGATTGTGATAATTTAGGGCATTTTATATTTTGCACACTTCAATTTTAACACAAATAACCATGAACTATGCAGAATCCTCTAATAATTAGCAAAGGGGTTGGAAGAAATTAGAAAGAACCCTGAAAGCTTTGAATTCAAACAGAGCCAAAATATAAGCTAATGTTTAAATGATAAAAAAACATTTCTTTTCCGTAAACATTTATTTTTGAAATCAGAATGTGGCAAAAATTCTCTCTCTCCCTCTCTCTCTCTCTCTCTCTCTCCCTCTCTCTCTCTCTCTCTCTCTCTCTCTCTTTCTCACTCTCTCTCCTCCCTTCCACATTCACTTTTGAACTCTTATCTCTTTTCCTGGTTCATATTACTCCTTTATGTCTTGATGTAATCTACATTTCTTCTCCAGATCTGTTAAACCTCCCAGGTAACCTCTAGGCTTCAAGACTATTGTTTATCCCATTGTGCTTTTACTGTTACCAAAAGTTATATTTCTAAACTCCCCTATGATATTGTGTATCCCTTTCTCAAAACACTTTTCTAGATCCCTATTACTCTCAATAGAACACATATTTATAAAGCACCCCCAAACAGAAAGGTTTTGTCAAGACTCTGGTTGGCTCATCCTCCTGTTCCTGCCCAATTCCCCATTCCCTACTCCTGCCAACCATTGAGTCATTGGTGACTGGTCATTTATTTTTGATTCTTGAAACATTTCCCATTATACATTCTATTTATTCTCTCTCACTCTCTCACCACTCTCTCCCATTCTCCTAATCTTTAATATTTTGTTATTATTACTTGTACAGTTACTAATTTGGTCTTCATGGCTGACATTAATATTACATTAAAGTGTACTAGCAAATGGGGATAGATAGATCTATAAAATATGCATTGATAAAGTGTTTGCATTAATTATTATCAAAATTCACTTCCATATTTATCATGATGTGCTGCAAGATACATTTTAAATGTCCCTCAAAATTTTGGCATTGCACTTACAATCTCTGTGCTCATATATAATAAGCATATTCTATGCAATCTATATGGGAATAAAGTTTATCTTGTAAAAATTAAAGTATTTGGTGCAAATGATAATGGTGCTTCTTTTAATATTTTGTTATTCTTTGATCTGCCATTACATCACATTAATATTTTTCAAATAAAATAAGCAGGTTTTTGATAATGCTAATGCAATTATTTTAGCTTCAAAGAAACTCTCTTGGTGATTTTATAATATCTTTAGTTACCATTTCCCAGAGTTTTACAGATTTTGAGTTTGTGAATTAGGGCTTTACTCTTGCTTCTCTGGAAGTCTCAATTTTTTTTTCTCTTGACCCATGGTGACAAGCCAGAGAAGATGCTAACCATGCTGGTGAATGTTCATATAGTTAATAAGTCAGTATCTCACCAATCATTTCTGGATGACACTTATGAGGTTCTCAAAGAAAAACTGACAATTTAATTGAGTTCCTAAACAGGATGTGCCAAGATTGTGGTTGAATGGTTTGTATTGTCATCTCCTAACTTCTTCTGAGAATACTGAACTGCTTACTTGTCTGTGATACTTTGACTTGTACCTTGGGTTGGAACTGCCTTAGCTTGGTGGCAGTGCTGATACTGGAACATATTTTCACAAGAAACTTTTACTTTATTCCAATTGTGAGAAAAGCAAGGTACACAATTGACAGATGCTTCCTGGGTAACAGTACTTTTTCTCTCCTGTCTCAATTAGCCTAGCTGCCATTTGCTCTTCTTAGTACTCCAATTCTGCAGTGCTCAACTATAATCTACAATGAATGAACTGTGATAGAAATCTAATCCACAGTGTGTTGAATTTCTTTTATTATACTGAATATAACAAGTTGTGAATATAGGATTGAGTTTCCTTTACATAGCGTTATGTCAAAAATATTATTTTTAAAAATGATCCTCATAAGTCTCATTTCTTGGTTATACTATGAACTATTAGAGAAGCATCGGAAGACAGTTCGTTTAAAGCTTCATTTATACATCAAAGGTAATTAAATTAGATGCTTTAATTTATTGGGACAATGACATATCAGAAAGCTTTCAAATCAGCTTTTATTCTATTATTTTTTTCTGGCCAATTAAATCTGAGTTTATTTTTAAAAAGCACACACTAAAAATATAGAAGAAACTTCTTTATTTGTAAGAATTTTTTCCAATTCTTACTTTACATATCTTAAGTTTATATAAGTCAGTTGTTATTACTAAAAGGGAGATATTGAAGAAAATAAAAATGTGAAATCAGAGTTAGGCATTAAAAATTGAAAAATGCTAAAATTTAGTTGGTTAATGTTGATATATCAGTTTCTAAAAACAAATATAAGTAAATTTCTTTATTTTGTTTTGACATAAAATATATTTTTTGATATGTATTCACTAGTATATATTAGAAAAATACAATATATCTATGGTTATATTCAGTAAGTTATTCCTGAACTATCTTAAACTCTAAAAAAGACACTTGAGATAATGAAATGCATCATTTTGTTCTTGGTTATGTTTACACTGTCAACTTACACTCCCTCTGTCGTTAAACAGGTATGCAACTTTTGGCTATTTACTTAACTTTTCAATGTGTCAATTTCCTCCCATACAGAGGGAAGTGATACAATTTCTATTTTGATCAAACCAGGGGCTAAATAAATGATGCTCAGGAGCTGAATCTGATTTTCAGCCTATTCGTGGGAAACATAGGGACTAAGAATGTTGACATTTGCAGTGAGCTGGAAAAACAAAACAAAGCAAATTGCAACAAAATTTTATAATGAAGACCTGCAAAGTCTAAAATATTGTGATGTAATCATTTACATACATAATATATATACATATTTTATATATATATATCATGACCCTTATAGTTATTTTAAAGATTAAATTAAAAAATAGTACATTTGAGGACCATGGCATGATTCCAGGCATATGTAAAGAAGTCAAAATTACTTTCTATTGTTTTTGAGAATAGTAGGAATAAAATAACATTAATTAATGTTTAGGTGGAGGCGTGGGGACTTTATACCAGAAGTGGTGCTGTGGTGTGCAACATGTACTCCTGGGTCTATCTTCAGGGATCACTCCTGGTGGGCTTGGTGGATCATATGGGGTATAAGGAATCAAACCTCTTCGGGTACCTGCTGTGCCATCACTCTGACCCCAACATGGAGCTGTTAAGCTCTCAGTCAACTCATCAAATACTACTTAATCTATGTTATCTCCTATTCTGTTGTAAATATTGTGTGATAGTGTTAATCATAATACCACAAGGTATTTGTATTTTAGGAAGGATGTTAAAGACCCTTTTATCAATGAAATATTAACAATGTGTTTTTTCTGTAATATTATTTTTTGCTAGTTAATTTTATGATTTCTTAATTCCATTCTGTTGTGAAAATATCTGTTTGGTTTTGTGTTTGGAGAAGTGATGCCTGGGGAAGGTTTCAAAGCATGTAAAAAATCAATAGAAAGTAAATCACAATATTTTTTTCTGTGTGTATGTATGAGTGCTATTTTTTTTTAATTTCCTTACAAAAACAGGAATATTAGTCACTTGAGTATTCCTCTTCTTAAGAGAGGCTTTAATTTGGAAAGAGTGATGTTTTCCCAGAAGTGTAAAAATTGAAAGAGTATAAGTTTATTGTTTTATTTTGCCTTCAGAGAATAAATCCTGTGCTTTCTGAAAGTCCTGGGAATTATACACAAATCCACCCAAACTAAGGTTTACATAAGTAAACATTTCCTCCTTCCTTAAAACTTAGATGGAAATGTGTTAGAAAACAAAGCTTTGTCATTAGTACTGATTGTGGAATGTTGTGGATGGGAGCCAGTTAATCCTTGGAAATGCCTGTGGACCCAGCCAACTGGAGGAACAGAGCAGTGGAATTTGCTCAGGGCAGTCTTGTTTGGACTCAAGGTTGAGTCCAGCTAAATGTGTGGGAAAAAATAACTATTCCTTGCACAAAAATAAATAAATAAACACAAAAAGGAGAACCAGTAGGGGTTTAAGTTGAAAGGACTAGCCTTATAAACAGACCTGATTTGGTCAGGCAATAGCAGAATTCCTGAGTGCTATGGCTGGGTAGAAATGAAATAAGCCATGAATCCCATCAAATTCCTGTATAAATAAGATTTTTGACAGTCCTGCTAGGACTTTTTTGTTCATTCACTTCTTAATAACCAAGTCACAGGTTTATGTAATCATCACTCTGAAGAGTAGGGCCCAAGATTAATACTAAAAGATACTCCCTGCAATTCCTAGTAAAGCACTCTTGTTGAACATTTCCCTTACAAATTTTCCATCAGAAGACAATAAAAATTTTTTCAATTGTCTACATTCTTAATAAGATGGAGATAATATCCTATACCTTTCTTTATTTAAGCTATAAGACCAGGTTTAAAAAAAGTACCAAGGCCAGGTCTCTTCAAGTCAAATCAGTGTTGAGAAGAACATTGTGTAGTTGGAGGGAGTTGTGTAGGTAGAGAAGTTACTAGGAAATATATATGGAAGATGAAGTTCCTGAGTTTGGAAAAAACATGCAATGTGTTCACCGTAGGATTGAAAGAAGAATTGTACTCAAAGCTGAATAGTGATCTCATTTCACTATCACTGTCACTATCACTATCTTCCCATACATCATCTATTTTCTTGAGCAGGCACCAGTAATATCTCCATATGTCATATCTCATGCTAGTAGAGCCCAAGGGCATCTGCTTGCTCAAGGAACATAAAGAGCTTCAAACCATTATATTAGGTCATTCCCATGGGAATGACCTAATATAATTGTTATTGGTATTTGGCATATCAAATATGACATGGGCAGCTTGCCAGGCTCTTGTAGTCACCTCCAAATACAGCATTTATTGATGAACTGTGCGGTTGCAAGCAGCGCAAGCCAGGCTGTGATAGGCTCATCTGCTGGGTGGAGTTCTGAAGAGAGGGAAGTTCGGATGTAGAAAATGGCGGCCCTCATGGATTGGGAGGGTTAGTGATCATGGAGTGGAGGGCGGTTACTGATCTCATTTATTAAGTCCAAATTTGGACCCAAGAGTTAAAATTATTTTTGCTTCTGTTAATGTACCCCATTCAGTTGTGCTTCTCCTAAACTTAATGACAAATATGCATTGCTGAAGAGTCTGAATTCTTCTACATCACTTTTCACAAATTCTGACTTAGAGGAGTCATCAAACTCTTCTGGTTGAAAAACTATCACTCCTAAAGATGTAGTAAAAGCATTGGTAGTCTACTTTGCAAACCATTTTGTAAGCAGGTCTACCAATTCTCTGTTAAAGGCAAGATGGACTTGTGTGATCTCCTTCTGCCTCCTGAATACTTTTACTTGAAGTCTCTTCTATCCCAGATTCATCCCATGAAAGGTACATGCTATAAAAGCTTCAACTTTAGGGCATGCAAGATTGCTTTACTTGTATTCTATGTACATCCAACAGAGACAATAAAAAGTTTAGGGTACCAATCTTTTGCTAGAAGTGCCTTTCTGAAAAGAAAGCACTTAAGATACATCAGAATTTTACTGGTAAACATTAAAGATATTTATTTATTTATTTATTTATCTGTCTCTCTATTTATCTATATATCTATTTATATATGTATTTATGTATTTATTTACCTAATCTATTTATTTATTTATTTATTTATTTATTTGCTTTTTGGGTCATAATCAGAGATGCTCAAGGGTTAATCCTTGATCTTTACTCAGGAATTACTCCTGCAAGTGATCAGGGGACCATATGGGATGCCAGAGATTGAACCCAGGTTGCGTGTGCAAGGCAAACCCCTACCCACTGTACTATCGCTCCAGCCCCATGATATTTATATATATTGACTGTATATAAAGAGAATCCATTTGACCTCATGTAATGTTAAAAAAATACATCCTTCAAGTTCCTCTTGAGAAACTTTAGAGTCTCTTTCTGCTTTACATTGCTTCAATAAGTAAACAAATGCTGGAATATGACCAGGTTGCAAAATGTTGATGCTGGGTTTCTTTGTCTTTAACTGTCTTCTGTTACTAGTACCTTAAAGGAAAAGATGAAGAGACTAGATGTTGTTTCAAACATAACAGCTGTGAAATAGTCACATTAGTGGAAAACTGGGAAAGAATTGCTCATTTCTAAAGATTGCCAAGTTGAACATGACAAAGCACCTGAAAATGGGTACTTTCTAAAAGCAATAGACAAGAATCTAGGAAAAATCGTTCCAATTCTCAGAAAAACTTCCATATACTGAAAATGTTTCATAAACTATCAGGCCTTAACAGAGGTGCTCTTTGAATAGTATCAGCATTTTCCCAAATGATAAATTCATATATTTGTTTACTTTTTTCTTCTTTACATTGTTTCCTTGGCTACTTGATTTTCTTTCTATCTCAGTTTCATACTTTCCTACTGTATAGTATTTTATAAGATGTAAAAGACAAAGTTAATTAAAAGTGCTAAAAAACTAGATTTATTTGGTTTTAACTTTATATCTTGAATGTCTGTGGACCAGGTATGCTGAACCAGAGACTTACAGACATGGGGCAGAGCTGCTACTTGCTCTCCCTGTGCCCAGCCGCTCACGAGGCGCCCGGGAGGGATGGTGGGTTCTAGCCCTGGCCCGCTATCCCAGAAGAGCTGCACAACAAGCCAGATGACCCCCCCCCACACACTCCATCGGAACGGCATTTTCCACGTCCTGACTTCCCTCTCGTCAGAACTCCACCTAGCGACAGCCTATCACAGCCCTTCTTGACTGCACGGTTCATCTATAAATGCTATATTTAGAGGTGACTACAAGGGTATGCCACCTGCATGGCAAGCCTGGCAAGCTGCCCTGTTTTATTTGATATGCCAAATACCAGTAACAATTATACTAGTTCATTCCCATGACCTAATATAATGGTTTGAGGCGCTTTATGTTCCTGGAGCGAATAAATGCCCTTGGGCTCTACTAGCATGAGACAGGACATATGGAGATATTACTGGTGCCCGCTCTAGCAAATAGATTATCAACGGGAGGATAGTGTGGATAGTGTCTGTGGACTGGTAAAGAATATTTGTTTGGTGTGAAGAGCATGAAGATAATATACATACACTACTTGTTGTCTAATGTCCTGGAAATGAGCTGGTAATTCAATATGCTAATTCATTAAATTATAACTCCAGCTGTGTGAGGATATGTTGTCTTTCATTATCAAAAAGAGAAACACCTTAAAATTGCACATATATCCAAGCGCATACTATTTTGAAATAGCAGAAACAGATATAAAGTCGTCTGTTATTCTCCCAAGTCTATATCCGTTCAGTACGTGTACATAAAAAAGGAGGTTTTTATTAATTGTGAAAAAAGAACACTATAAGAAGATTTCATGAAATGCATCAATTTTTATTTGTTAGATAATGCACATCTTAAATTTCTGCTTGTATACGAGCTCCCTACTAAACATTACCAGTATCATGTTGAATTTAGATGCTTACATCTATGGTAGTAGGGCAGGAAAAGAGAAATAATACATTTATAAATACCAGTTAACAGAAAATTAGTTAACACATATCATGATAAGATTAAATTGATATGCTAGAGAGTGCTAGAGAGGGCAGAGTTGCTGAGCAGGGGAGATATATTTTTAGAAAATGAAATTTATACTAAAATTTAAGTAAAAGGAGTTAACATTGGCAAGAGATTGAACTTGATTGGCCTTGATAGAACGCAGCGAGCAAGCAAAAGTCACAGGCAAAGCAACTGGAAATTGGTGAGAATATGAAGACGCTGTAAAAGACAAGCATATTAATACATTTGGACTTTATTTAAGACTATTGGAAATCCATTGAAGTCTTTCATTATGATGAGTTTTATCACATAATTTACATTTTTTTTAAAAAATCTGATTATTAAAAGTGTTGCTCTATCTAGTACTCTAGCAAATGATATGCATCTTACTAGTAGCTCCATATTATAATATCTGAGAAGATTGACGCTGAGTCATTGTTGGAGTGAACTTTACTTATTCTAATTTGCTACTTAAGTTGAGTGACATTGTATATCTCTTCTCTGTATTACTATGTCAGATCATTTTTATAATATTAAGATCACTGTAGATAGTTCAAAATCTACTGCCTCTCTAATCCTCATGACATTAGATAAATAAATAGTCTTCCTCCCAGCTATTATGGTCTCAGTAATCTATGAGGGTGAGGCTCTGACATTATATAGTGACAATATCCTGCCAATATTCAGTTGAATCGATTACAACATTGCATATCAAAGCTGGAAAAGAATTTTTCTAGAATCACACTGACTCTGCCATTTGTTAGCTAGAAAACTTTGTATGCATTAGGTTTCCTATATCCAAACTTTTTTATTCCCCTCATGGAGATAAATGTAGTACCTGATTTGATAAATGTGAAGAACACATAAATTCATGTTATATAGAATAATGCCTGAACATAATAATAAATTAATAAGGGCTAACAATCTAAAATTGTCATTTTAGAGAAGTTATTAGGCTAACACTTAATGATAAACTTCCAAGACTTGTTTTTTCTATGCATTTGCAAATGGACAAGAAGGAAACTACTGATAAGTGTTCATTGATTGTGAGTCAGTAAGGTTATAGTAACTGATAGAGCATCGTGGACAACAATGCAGAAGAGAAGTAAATCAGTATTCTAGGGAACTACAACGTATAAGAACAGGGAGTGTGATTATAAAGGTTGTCACCGCAAAGAATGTCCTAAAAGGTTACAGGATAAAAAGCTCCATTAGCTTAAATAATCAGGACAACCCAGAATAATAGGCCCAGTAGTGTTTAAATAATATTTAGTAATTATAATGAAAGGCGAAAGATTTATGTGATCTGAAGAGAAACCAGAGTTTAAAGAATAGTAAATAATAATCAAAATCATAATCATAAAAGGTGAAAGATTTATGTGACCAGAAGAGAAACCAGAGTATAAAAAACAGATACATGGGGCAGAGCTACTACTCGCTCTCTCTGTGCTCAGCTGATCATGAGGCACCCGGAAGGGAAGGTGGATTCTAGCCCTGGCCCAACAACCCAATAAAGCCTTGCAAGAAGCCAGAGGAACCTCAGCACCATGAGGGCAGTCATTTTCAACATCCAGACTCCACAGCTTGTCAGAGCTCCACCCAAGATAAAAGCCAATCTCTCCCTGTTGCGTGGTTCAACAGTAAATGCACGGAACTGAGAGCATACTACTGAGAGGATCCCACCCATACAGACAGCAGAGCCTGGCAAGCTACCTGTGTCATATTTTGATATGCCAAAAACCAGTACAATTGTAGACTTCATTCCCTACACCTGAATGAATGCTTTGAGGCAGTTCATGTTCCTAGAGTGAGCGGATGCTCTAGGGCTACACTAGCATGTGACAGGACATATGAAGATGTTACTGGTGCCCACTAGAGCAAATCGATGAACAATGGGAAGTCAAGTGACAATAATAACAAGAAGGTCATCATGAGGAATACAGATATGTCACTATTTATGGTACCATAAGGACAATATTAACCTCTGTTTAGTAGGTCCTTATAACCAACTGCTAAAGTAAAAAGGAAGAGGGAGACAATGGTGGTTTAAAAGGAGGTTAAGGCTCTTCCCACCAGGTGCATTCCCACGGTGGGCAGCCCCTGAGCCGCCTCCGCTCCAGGAGAAAAGGCTCCAGCTTTGAGGAGGGGACCAAGCCCCACAAAGCATCGTCGGACTTCCCACCTGACGCAATCCAGCCCCGATGCCCAGCAGATCCCGCACTCTTCCTACCAGGTGCATTACCCTCGGCTGGCAGCCCATGAGCTGCTCTGCTCCAGGAGAAAAGTCTCCAGCTTTGAGGAGGGGACCAAACCCCACCCAGCATCCTCGGACCTTCCACTGCTCGACCCCCACCCAGACCCCCTGACTCCGAACCACCCACTGACACCCGAAGACTCAAAACCGCACAACAGAGCTAGTGCGTCCGCATACGAGTATTGTCTATCTACTTGGGATACCACTGATCACTGGCCCCTACACACTTTGCTATACGTCCCTAGCTGCAAAAGTAATTCAGTCACCTACTAACTCTATTGACTTGTCACCTAGAACACACATTTTCAACCTACGATAGTCATTATGGTAAAGCAGGGCAGAAGTCCTTCAAGCTCTATGATTGAAGTCACAAATACAGATAAGTCCAGCAATAACGATGAGCAATATAACCTCTCTGAAAAGGAATTTTGGAAGCAACTGTTAAAGATGTACAAGGAACTCAAAGAAACAATGGAATAGAAAGTCAATAAAATACAGGAGGACACGAGAGCAGAATTGAGTAAATTTCAGACCAAAGTACAAGCAGAAATGTCAGATATTAAAAATGACGTAAGTGAACTGAAAAACACAGGAGAAGGCCTCCAAAGCAGAGTAACAGCTACTGAACAAAGAATTAGTGATCTCGAAGACGAGGTTCAGAGATTCTGTAGACAACACCAGAAGATGGAAAAAAGACTCACAATCAATGAACAGACTACCAGAGAAAATTGGGATGAAGCCAAAAGGAACAACATACGTATCATTGGGGGTCCCAGAAAGGCAAGAATAAAACCCTGATGAAGAAGAAACTGTCAAAGTCGCCATCGCTGAGAAGTTCCCTGAACTGAAGAAAGCATGCTCCCAGATACAGGAGGTCAGAAGGATACCAGCTAAAAGAAACCCCAATAAGAATACTCCAAGACACATCCTTATTAAAATGACAAAAACGATTGACAGAGATAGAATACTGAAAGCAGCAAGATGAAAGAAGAAAATCACATACAAAGGAGTATCTCTGAGATTTACAGCAGACGTCTCAGATGAAACACTCCAAACCCGAAAAAAATGGTGGGATAT
Organism: Cryptotis parvus; assembly: GCA_021461705.1. Classification (NCBI taxonomy): domain Eukaryota; kingdom Metazoa; phylum Chordata; class Mammalia; order Eulipotyphla; family Soricidae; genus Cryptotis; species Cryptotis parvus. The sequence goes on from JAJIBD010003978.1 coordinate 55,779, forward strand.
TGTGAAAAGACTCAATGAACTTCCAGGCCTCACCAAGAATTCTTTAACCAGCTAGACTTACTTTCAGATGCGAAGGAAAGATACACAACTTCATGGATAAACAACAACTCAGGAAATTCATAGACTCAAAACCAACTCTAAAAGAAGGATTGAAGGGTCTATTGTAAAATAAGACAACCCAAAACCACAACAAGTTTAAACAGAAAGAGGGCACAAAATCCAATCACAATAATATCTCTGAACGTCAACTCTAAATGCACCAATTAAGAGACACAGGGTGGCAAAATGGATTAAAAAACTGAATCAAACATTCTGCTGCCTATAAGAAACACATCTGAATAACCAGAGGAAACACAGACTCAAAGTCAAAGGCTGGAAGATCATTCTCCACGGAAACACCCCTCCAAAAAAGGCAATATAGATTTCAGGCTGAAAAAGGTTAAAAAGGAAAATGAAGGCCATTTCTTAATAATTAAGGGGTATGTATACCAAGAAGTAATCACACTACTATATATATATGCGCCAAACAAGGGGCCAGCAAAATACTTAAAACGACTATTAATAGACCTTAAAGAAGACATTAACATAATACATCATATCAATAAGAGAAAAAAATTAAAACCATATGGTCCTATTGATAGATGCAGAAAAAGCATTTGACAAGATCCAGCACCCATTCATGATTAAAACCCTCCAGAAAATGGAAATTGAAGGAAGCTTCCTCAAGATAATCAAAGCCATCAATCAAAAGCGAGTATCATTCTCAATGGGGAAAAATTGAAAGCCTTCCCTTAAGATCAGGAACACGACAAGGTTGCGCTCTCTCACCTCTTTTATTCAATATAGTACTGGAAGTACTCGCCATAGCAATCAGAGAAGAAAAGGACATTAAGGGCACCCAGATAGGCAAGGAAGAACTCAAGATATCATTATTTGCAGATGACATCATATTATACTTATAGAACCCTAAACTCTCGACCCAAAAACTCTTAGAAACAATAGATATGTATAGTAGAGTGTCAGGGTACAAAATCAATACCCAAAAGTCGGTGGCTTTCCTATACACAAATAACGAAAGAGAAGAAAGGGATATTAAGAAATCGATTCCATTCACAATTGTGCCAGAGAAAATCAAATACCTAGGAATCGGCTTAACCAAGTGTGTAAAGGACCTATAAAAACAGAACTCCAAGACATTGCTTCAAGAAATAAAAGAGGACACGAGAAAATGAAACACATTCCCTGCTCATGGATTGGGAGAATTAACATTGTCAAGATGATAATACTCCCTAGAGTTTTGTACAGATTCAATGCGGTTTCTATAAGGATTCCCATGACATTCTTTAAAGAAATTGACCAAACACTCTTAAAATTCGTATGGAATAATAAACCCCCATGGATAGCTAAAGCAATCCTTGGGAAGAAGAAGATGGGAGGCATCACCTTTCCCAACCTCAAACTGTATTATAAAGCAGCAGTAATTCCATAGTGTAGATGAACCACAGTTTCTTTAGCCAGTCCTCTGTTCTCGGGCATTTAGGTTGTTTCCAGATTCTAGCTATAGTAGGATATAAATAGATACCAGTGTTTTAATAAATATGGGGAAATGGTAATGGCAGATTAAAACTCACCACTGAATATACACAAAGAGACTTAAGTGATAAACTCTAAATATCTGCAGGGCTAGCCACAATGTGTAAAATAAGAGGGAGAGAGATGCAGAGACAGAGAGAGATAGAGAGAGAAAGAGAGGAAACTGGGGTACCTGCTATTAAGGCGGCCTGGGGGACCCGGGAGGGGAAGGGGTACATTGGTGGTGGAAATGGGGCACTGGTGGAGGGATGGGTGCTGGAATACTGTATTACCAAGAACCAATTATGAACACCTTTGAAATTGTATGTTTCACGGTGGTATATAAAAAAAAATTAAAAAAAAATAAAATAAAAAATAAAAAAGTGTAAAAAAATAAAGCAGCAGTAATTAAAACAGCGTGGTACTGGAATAAAAACAGACCTGTGGACCTATGGAATAGAGTTGAGTATCCTGACACCTACCCTCAAAGACATGATCAGTTAATCTTTGATAAAGGTGTGAAGAGTCCAAACTGGAGTAAGGAAAGCCTCTTCAACAAGTGGTGCTGGAAAAACTGGGCAGCTACATGTAAAAAAATGAATTTGGACCTGTGTCTAACACCTTGCACAAAAAATCAGATCAAAATGGATTAAAGATCTCAATATCAGACCTGATTCCATAAAGTACGTTGAAGAAAATATAGGAATAACCCTCCACGACATTGAAGGTAAAGACATCTTCAAAGGTGAAACACCATTAACAAAGCAACTAGAAGAAGATATAAACATATGGGACTACATGAAACTGAAGAGCTTCTGCACCTCGAAAAGAAACAGTGAACAAGATAGAAAGACATTCCACAGAATGGGAAAGAATATTCACCCAATACCCATCTGATAAGGGGTTAATATCCAGGATATATCAGGCACTGGTACAGCTATATAAGAAAAAAAAAAGCCAAACCCATTAGAACATGGGGAGAAGAGATGAACAGAAACTTTGACAAGGAAGAAATCCGAATGGCCAAAAAGGCATATGAAAAAATGCTCATCATCACTAATCACCAGAGAGATACAAATCAAAACAACAATGAGATATCACCTCACACCACAGAGAATGGCCCATATCTAAAAGGGTAAAAGCAACAAGTGCTGGCGTGGATGCGGGGATAAGAGGACTCTCATACATTGTTCATGTGAATATCGACTGTACAACCTTTCTGGAAAACAATATGGACATTCCTCCAAGGAAGAAAAAATTGAGCTCCCCTTTGACCCAGCCATACTACTCCTGGGAATATACCCTGGGAAGCCAAAAACACTCAGCGGAAACACAATCCACACTTTTATTTTCATAGCAGCACTATTCACAATAGCCAGAACCTGGAAACAACCAGTATGCCAGAGAACTGATGACTGGATAAAGAAACTGTGGTACATATACACAATGGAATACTATGCAGCTGTCAGGAAAAATGAAGTTATGAAATTTGCCTATAAGTAGATGGACATATAAATAATCATGTTGAGTGAAATTAGTAAGAAGGAAAGAGAGAGACATAGAATGACTGCATTTATTTGCATGACATAAATATACCAGGTGATCTTTCCAAAAGTGGAAATTACCACAAGTGTGTGGGAGTCAGAGGTTAGGTAAGATAGAGAAGGGGACATGTGTGAATAAATGTCAAAAGGTCTGATACCAACATAGAACTGAGCATTAAATGCAGAAAAAAATGCAAATGATGGCTTCTAAGTGTGTAGTGCAACCCACAATATGTGGGAGAAGGAAGAGAGAGAGAGGGAGAGAGCGAAGAGATAAAGAACCTGCCATTTAGGTAGGATGTGGCAAGGGGGAGGGAATTGGGGACATGGGTGGTGGGTGGAGGGGGGGTGCTGGAACACTGTGTGACCGAAACCTCCAAACGCAAACAACATTGTAATTGTATATCTCATGGTGGTATAATAAAATGTTAAAAAAAAAGGTAAAAAAAATCAAACAAGAAAAAATATAAAATAAAAGGAGGTTAAAATTGTGTGTGTGTGTGTGTAAATTATACTTGGAAAGTGATAACATGTTTGTAACAAGGGAATATAATGAGATAGACAGTGAAATAAGATGAGGTAAAATTAAAAATCTACCTAAACTGAGTTTCCTAGCAAATATATAACATATTCTGAGTTTCATAGAGGCATTGGAAGCATATCCAGCTAGAGGTAATTTTCTTTCAGCATTTCCTTCTATAGCCAGAAGAATGCTGCTGAAGTTCCTCATGCCTCAGTTTCCCCATACAAAGATTCAAAGGCAACAAAATGGGAAAAATGATCCACATTCTATTATTGGTGGGACAAAAGGATGAGACTAAAGAGTCTTAGACCTTTGTGAAAGAAAGAGGAGTGCAGTGGAGATAATGAGTGTGATATTATATTTATGTCTTTGAATAACACTATTAATAGTATTAAAAATATTAAAATATTTTGAAACATAAGATTAGTGTGGTAATGCATTACAACTACACATACCCCTCAAAACATAATAAATATTGGGGCTGGAGCCATAGTACAGAAGGGCATTTGCCTTGTATACAGCCAACTTGGTCCAATATCTGGAATCCCATATGGTCCCCTGAGAACCAGCAGAAGTAATTCCTGAGTGCAGATCCAGGAGTAACCCCTGACCATCCCTGTTTGTGACCATAAAAATAGCAAAAAGTGACCATTAATGCATATTATAGAAATGTGAAATATTGCTGCAATGAAAGAGAAATGACATTTTATTTTAGATTAGCAGCAAAATTAGAATATGAAGGTCTTGAGAAAATTGTTTAAATAAAAGCTTTACTTTGTCAATAATTAGCAGAAAATGGATTGTACCAGGCATTGCTTAGGGCTTACTCCTGGCTCTGCACTCAGGGATCATTCCTCATAGTGCTTGGCCAGCTATATGTAATGTCAGAGATTGAACTAGGTGACATGTACACAAGTGCACTGGCAGCATTAATAAAGCTCTGGCCCTACATATTTATACTATATATATTTATATATAAATTTATTAGTTCCAACAATCCGGAGTTCTGAACTCCATTGATGATTCAGAGTCAGGGATGCTGTCTCGTTTGCCAAGGCATCGAAAATCAGATGGGCTGGACATGTAGTGCAATTTGGAGATGACCGCTGGACTAGAGCCATTACTGACTGGATCTCATGGACGCCAAAGACCACTTGGCCGCCCACCTACAAAGGGTCAGACTTCTTTGTCAAGACCCTTAACACAAACGGTTTGAGGCTCTTCGTATTCCTGAAGCAACTAGATGCTATTTGGCTACACTGGAACGTGATAGGGTCAAATGGAAACAATACTGGTGCCCGCTCCAGAAAATCAACGAGTAATGGGTTGTCAACTGATCAAGTGATTAAAAATATCATGTAATTTTGTCAAAATGGCAGGAAAAACAAAAATAAGAGCATAAAATATCTTCTATGGAAAAAAGGAAAAAAAATCTAATATTTACACACTTTGTTGATGGGAAAAGAATTCAGGAATTTGAAAAAAATCTTTAATATGATAAATAACATAAATATTGATATATATTTTATTGGTAAAATACTAAGTTCTTTATTTTTGCTGTTTAAGACAATGATCTTTGTTTCTTGTCAATATTTCAGCAGAGAATCTAGCAAATACTATAAATAAGATAATAGAGGGTACAATGATTTCAAGTGCAAAGTGCAGAGGAGATGCGTGCATTGACACAGACTAGGGAATGACTATAGTACATCATTAAGGGGCATCTTGCATGATGGAATGTTCTTAAGTTGAGTAGGTGTATTTTTATATTAATTGAAATCCACTGAATTTTACAACTAGCTTGTGAATATTTCATTTTGCATCAATTTTACCTTAATTTGAAAATTATTTTCTAAACTTGGCTAATAAAGACAGTATTAGCAAGAAGACATGCTCCCGATGTGGCCTGGCTGACTTTGTGCCATTCTCCAAATACCAAGTATTTTTATCTCCATCTGTCCTTTTCTTCTCAACTTTAAATAACCCTTACATTTATTTCTTTTGCATGCATTTCTCCCCTATGTGACTATATTTTAATTTATACGGATATGTCTCTTTCATTGTCCCAATTTTGAGAATTTTTCCTATTAAGTTTCAAATGACAAAGTCATTTGTGCTTAACTTTGAGCTAAATATTTATTTTTATAATTTTTATTGCTATAATTCAGGATCAATAAAATTAATCAGTAATACTGTGCATCAAAACAACACACTAAGAATTTAACTTTAAAAATCAGTTTCTGAACCATGATTTTGTTTGAAAGATAGTGAATGATATGGATGATTAACCTGGAGCAAACTAAAGAGCTTTACATCTAGGGAAAGGTGGGCAGAATGTTAGTACAGACATACTGATTTTATATAAACACAATGAAAAAATGTTTCTGAGTTCCTTGTCTTCTAGAATCCTTTCCTCTTTCATTTCTCTACCACCTCTTTAACTCTATTCTGCTTTAGAATGTATCACAAGTCACATTATTACTTCTTGATGATTTTATTACACTACTCCATCTCCATTCTCACACTTCCTTTTTCATTGCTTCAGTTTTAACCACTAGTTAAAATAACTGCAGTGCTTTGAGACAATATTCTATTGCTTTAGTATTTTTGTACCTAATATGGTCTATTTCTTTTTTACCAGAAAGTACATTCACTCCCTATCTCTTGACATTACTATATTAAGCTCTAATAATTGACTGAAGTATCTTGGAAGCCCTTGTTGGCTCCCTCCCATGTATATTCCCTTTATGATGTCTGCTTATAACACCATTCTATCTTTATACCAACCATGTAATCTCTTTAAAATATGATTTTAGTAATATTATATCCAAATTGTTGTGTAATTCTTAACCCAAGCAAGATCTCAACTAAATATTCAGCTAAACATCTCATGATTTTGAGGCAAACAGGTCAGGATGATAGAGAAAGTTACTCTGTGAATCACACATTGTTGAGAATACAATAAAACAAAAGTGACCAATGGATTCTGTAATTGGACCCATAGGAAAGAATATGGCAGTAATCTAAAAAACCCTTAGGTAGTTTCCATATATGATGAACTACTGAGCACTAGTCTGCAAGACTGTGGAGGGAAGAAGATTATAAAAGGTGCTGTAACGTGTCTTTGAACATAGCATAGACTGACTAGTTGGTGAAGGCTGACTGTAGTGATAGAGTACATTCAGTAAAACTGTTGGCTGCAAATGTAGTTATAGCCTTTTAGATCTTTACCAGCATAAGGACTAGGCAAAAACCTATGACCACAGACACAGAAACTTCTACCAACATTCAAGGAGAGGCCTTTGACTTCAAACGGAGTAAGCAAAGACCAAAGATAGTAAACTTCTCCAAGCTCTAGTTCAAGACTGATCTACTTATAGTTCTGTTGGTGATAGTGTGGGAGGAGAGTGGACTCTTAGGGACTCAGTGTTTTAAAAGCAACAGACTCAGAGTGAGTCATTGGGATCTTTGAAATTAACCACTGAGATTATGCAAGTAGAGTTTTGCTGAAGATACTCAGCATATTTGGAACAGAAATGTATCAGCATATATTACAGGTGGAACTGGTGAAAACAAGCCTTAGATTGAAATCCAGGTCTGCAGAAAACCAGACTCTTACCTATGGCACTCAGTGTCCATTAGACAAAATAAAGAAACGTAGAAGTCCAACAAAATTAGTGCGTGAAGATAATAATATGCAGGAATACCCTAACACCCACCAACTCTATACTCTTTTAAATTATCACTATAGGTTGACCTTGGTATGGATATTTAAAAAATTTTTAAAAATCTGACAATAGAGAAAGGCTATGAGAAATCTGCAATTAGATATTATAAAACTGAATAATCTGGTAAGATAAATTAATAACCCTTTGGAAGGCTATCATAGCTGGTAACAAAAGCTTAAGAATAAATAAGTGAGCTTGAAGATATCAGGAAGAAAATAAAAGATGGAAAAAATAATGATGACATTGAAGAATAATGTCTGAGAGAATACAGTAGATAAGGTATTTTCTAAGCACAGTCAATCTGAATTCAATCACAGACACCACACCACATTTGTTCCTCTGAGTCTTGCCAGGAGTCATCATAGACCGATCCAATAGTAAGCCATGAGAGTAGACAGGCTCGTTCCTAAAACAAATTAACAAAAAAAAAATAAAGAAATGAAGAAAAAAAATGAAGAGTAAACAAGAGATTTATTGTGTGAGTTCAAGAAGAGCATTATTTAAATTATATGTGTTCCTAAAAAGTGAAAGTGATGAAGAACAATTGGTAAAAGAAAGTATAACTAAGTTACCACAGTAGAAAATTGACTCACTTAAAATGAAACCAGATAGGGTCAGAGAAATTGCACAGAGATGATGATACTTGTGTTGCCTATGACCTAGAGCATGAAACTGGATAGAAGTCCCAGCACTGCATACGTTCCTTAAGCATTATTGGCATTGAACCTGATCACAGAGCCAGGTTTGGTTCCTGAACACAGAACCAGGATGGTGCCCTGATCAGAGAACCATGCGTGTGACCTTTGAACACCAGAAAAAAGTATTCCCCCTCCCCTAAAATGAGCACAAACAGGATAACTTTAAAGCCCATTGCAATAACGAAGCAAAGATTGGTATTAAGTCTTGAAAGCAGTAAAAGCAAAGGATCTTCCAGCAGATTCACAGCATATTGTTAAAGTCAAATCCTTTAGACCAGAAGAAAAAGGGGCAACATAGCAAAGAAGCTGAAACATCTCAAAAAGAATATTCTCTCCACTAGTTTACTACAAAAATGTGAGGTAGTGACACATAATTTAATAGACAAGCATGAGGATGGAGTAATAGTGAGTAGAGTGTTTGCCTTTTACTCTGCCAACTAGGGTTTGATCCCAGCATCCCATAAGGTCCCCTGAGCACTGAGCACTGCTGGTAGTAATTCCAAAGTGCTGATCCAGGAGTAATCCCTGAGCTTTGCTGGGTGTGACCAAAAAAACACACACACACACACACAAAATAACAAATAGACAAGCAGCAACTTTAGCACTTCACAGCCCAAACAACTAATTTGCAAGAGGCATCACATGTGTTCTTTAAAATATAAAGCAAATCTTGTGGTCCAAAGAGATAGTATAGTGGACATTATACCTAACTTGCATATGACCTAATGGGTTCTATCCCCAACATTTTCTTAGGGGCCCCTTTGAACTCTGAGGACCAAGTCAAGTGTAGCTATTGAGTGCCAGTGGGTTTGGTCCAAAATTTAAAACTGGAACAGGACAAAAACAAATACAGTCTGCCATAATTTCTACAAAAGGTTTAACCTTTTATCTCAATATTATGCTTAATGTCAATGGACTGAGTCACCAGTCAAAAGGGACAGAGTAACGCGATGGATCAAAAAACTGAACCAACTTCAGGTGCCTACAACAAGCATATCTGAATAATAATGAGAAGTACAGACTCAAGGTAAAGTAAAGCATTAAAATATAGGCCCAAACAACATTAAAGATGAACAATTTTCCAAAATATGCTGGGATATCCTTACTATAGTAACAATATAGACCTCAAATTAAAATATAAGGGATGGAAATGTTCATAACTTAATCATCAAGGGATCTATGCATCAAGAAGATGTTACCTCGTAAATATATATGTACCTAGTATACAACCATAAGAATTTATAAAGTGGCTGCTAGTAGACCTGAGGAAAGAAAAAGACAGTCACACAGTAGTAGGAGGAGATTTTATTAGCCCTTGCTCACCACAGGATAAATCAACTAGTCAAAAATTTAATAAGAAAATATTGGCCCGAAAATGATATGAAAGATATGGATCTAGTAGACATGTACATAGTTCCCCAGTCCCCCAAAGTCAATACACATCCTTTCATGTACAGAGAACATTATTCAAGCTTTCTACATGCTGTGACACCAAACAATTCTGAAAACCAAGAATAGAGAGGCCAGCGAGATAACACAGGTGTTAAGATATTTATTTTGTACATGGATGACCCAGTTCAATCTTCTGACTAAATATGTTCCCTGAGACATCACTAGGAGTGATCCCGTAGCACAGTTGGGTGTTACCCAAATACAAATAAACACAAATCAAGAAGACAAAAATCATACAGAATATCTTCTTAGATTGTTTTACAATTCAAGGACACATTGGAATTAGAAAATCATCACACAGAAAGTCAGGAAAATCTCAAATACTTGGAAACTAAACAAATTACTACTGAACAAACAGGAGGACAAAGAGGAAATCAAATAAGTCAAAAGATTTTTGGAAAAAAGTGAAATGAAGACATAGTTTTAAAAACATATGGTACATAGTATGCTTGTTCTAAGAGATATAAAATATTCAAATATTCTTTAGGAAACAAGGAAGGGCCTATACATCTGACATTCCTAGCAAAAGATCAAAAATTAAGTCTCAAGCAAGCAGAAGGAGGAAAAGAATACAACTTAAACAACAAAATTAAATCTAAAACTAAATTAATAAATCTACAATACCAAGAATGTTTTTTAAAAAGTATAAAAAATCTTGACAATACACAGCTTATCTCACAACGAATAAGAGAGAGAAAATAGGAAAAAAATGGATTGGGAATAGTTACCACAGATACTACAGAAATATAATAGACTAACTGAAAATTGGATAAAATTGAAGATGGTAAAAGAAATGAATACATTATTGGAATACTCTAACCTCCCAAGATTAACAAGAGGAAAGACAACACCTATAGGCATGTGAATAACTAATCTCTGACAAAGAATCTAGGAACTGATGTCGAGCATGGAAAGTGTCTTCAACAAATGGGGTTGGAGAAACTGGTCATCTATATGTAGGGGAAATAAATAGGAGCTTGATCACCTTATTTATGTGACATATACACATAAGTTAATTCAAGTTAAATAAAGACACCAATATGAGAATAAAATTAATGAATTTCATGGTACTAAAAGTAGAAATATACGTAATATGTACTCTAGAGTAAAAATTACTAACTGTCAAATCAAGTTAAGAAATTTGCTCCCCACCAGGTGCGTTCGGTAGCGGGCAGCCCCCAGCCACTCCTCTCCAGGATAAAGGGCTGGCGCTTTGAGAAGGGGACCAAGCCACACCCAGCTTCCTCTGACCTTCCACTGCACTACCCCCACCCCGACTCCCTGACTCTAGAACCACCCACCAACACCCCAAAATTCAAAACCGCATGGATGCACTAGGAGCCGCACGCAAAGTATTATCTATCTACCTGAGATACCAATGAGTATTTGCCCCTACACTCTTTGCTATACATGCCTAGCTGCAAATTAACTCAGGCACCTACTAACTTTATTGACTAGTCATCTAGAACACACATTTTCAACCTACGATAGCCATTATGGTAAAGCAGCGCAGAAGTACTTCAAGCTCTATGATTGAAGTCACTAATACAGATGAGTCAATCAATAACTATGAGATATATAACCTCTCTGAAAAGGAACTTCGGAAGGAACTGTTAAAGATGCACAAGGAACTCAAAGAAATAACGGAATACAAAGTCAATAAAATACAAGAGGACATGAGAGTAGAATTGAGTAAATTTCAGACCAAAGTACAAGCAGAAATGACAGATATTAAAAAATGAGGTAAGTGAACTGAAAAACACAGGGGAAGGCCTCCAAAGCAGAGTAACAGCTACTGAAGAAAGAATTAGTGATCTCGAAGACGAGGTTCAGAGATTCTGTAGACAACACCAGAAGATGGAAAAAAGACTCACAATCAACGAACAGACTACCAGAGAAAATTGGGATGAAGCCAAAAGGAACAACATACGCATCATTGGGGTCCCAGAAAGGCAAGAATAAAACCCTAATGAAGAAGAAACTGTCAAAGTCGTCATCGCTGAGAAGGTCCCTGAACTGAAGAAAGCATGCTCCCAGATACAGGAGGCCTGGAGGATACCAGCTAAAAGAAACCCCAATAAGAATACTGCAATATATATCCTTATTAAATTGACAAAAACGGTAGACAGAGATAGAATACTGAAAGCAGCAAGATGAAAGAAGAAAATCACATACAAAGGAGCATCTCTGAGATTTACAGCAGACTTCTCAGATGAAACACCCAAAGCCTGAAAACAATGGTGCAATATTGTGAAAAGACTCAATGAACTGCAGGCCTCACAAAGAATTCTTTACCCAGCTAGATTTACTTTCAAATGCGAAGGAAAGATACACAACTTCATGGATAAACAATAACTCAGGAAATTCATAGACTCAAAACAAACTCTAAAAGAAGGATTGAAGGGTCTATTGTAAAATAAGACAACCCAAAACCACAACAAGTTTAAACAGAAAGATGGCATAAAATCCAATGACAATAATCTCTCTCAACGTCAAAGGTCTAAATGCACCAATTAAGAGACACAGGGTGGCGAAATGGATTTAAAAAACTGAATCCAACATTCTGCTGCCTACAAGAAACACATCTGAATAACCAGAGCAAACACAGACTCAAAGTCAAAGGCTGGAAGACCATTCTCCACGCAAACAACCCCTCCAAAAAGGCGGGTGTGGCCATACTTGTAACTGACAATATAGATTTCATGCTGAAATAGGTCAAAAGAGATAATGAAGGCCATTTCTTAATAATTAAGGGGTATGTATACCTGAGCTGCGCAGGAGGAAGAGAGCAGCATTAAATGCCTTCAAAGGCATCGAAGAAATAGCTAAAAGGACAAAGAACCTCCGGCTCCGGGCACATCTCTTCGACTCCACCGTTCTCCCTGCATTAACATACACCTCAGAAACCTGGGCCCCTACGAAAGCAGGATGAGAATGCTATTCGGGTCTCCCAGAGAGGAATCGAAAGAGCTATGCTTGGAATATCACGTCTCACTCAAGTGAGAGAAGGAATCCGGAGTTCTGACCTCCATCACTATTCCAGAATCCGGGACGCTGTCTTGTTTGCCAAGGCATCGAAAATCAGATGGGCTGGACATGTAATGCGATTTGGAGACAACCGCTGGACTAGAGCCGTTACCGATTGGATCCCACGGGATGTCAAAAGATCACGTGGCCGCCCACCTACAAGATGATCAGACTTCCTTGTTAAGACCCTGAAGGAACGGTTTGAGGCTCTTCATATTCCTGAATCAACCAGATGCCATTGGGCTACATTGGCACGTGATAGGGTCCAATGGAAATGTTACTGGCGCCCGCTCGAGCAAATCGATGAATAACGGGATTCAAGTGATCAAGTGATGTATACCAGGAAGAAATCACACTGCTGAACATATATGCGCCAAACGAGGGGCCAGCAAACTACTTAAAACGATTATTAATAGACCTCAAAGAAGACATTAACAGTAGCACAATAATAGTCGGAGACTTCAACACTGCCTTATCGACTAGGGATAGATCTACGAGACTGAAACTCACCAGGGCAATACTGGACCTGAAGGAAGAAATGGAAGAAAGAGAGTTGGTTGATATATACAGGGCTTTTCATCCCAAAAAAGCTGAATACACATTTTTTTCCAGTGCACAGGGAACATACTCCAAGATAAACCATATACTGAGCCACAAAGCATACCTCAACAAAATAAAAAAGATTGAAATTGTGTCAACTATCTTTTCAGATGATGATGCACTGAAAATATTAGTTAACCATAAACAGAAGCAGGGAGTCAAACCAAACACCTGGAAACTAAACAGTTCACTGCTGAACAACAAATGGGTCATAGAAGAAATCAAACTGGAAATCCAAAGATTCCTAGAAACAAATGATATTGAAGATTCCAACTATCAGAACTTGTGGGACACAGCAAAAGCTGTGTTAAGAGGAAAGTTCATAGCTGTGAAAGCATTCATAAGGAAAGAAGAAAGGGCCCACATAAATAACCTGACCTCACAGCTGAAAATATTAGAAAAAGACCAACAAAAGTAGTTCAACCCAGGCAGAAGGAAGGAAACAATAAAACTTAGGGAGGAAATCAACGCACTGGAAACCAAAAAAAAATCCAAAAGTTTAATGAAACCAAGAGCTGGTTCTTTGAAAAAATTAAACAAGATCGACAAGTCACTGGAAAGACTTGTAAGGATAGGGAAAGAGAGAACCCTAATAAACAGAATCAGAAACGAAAATGGTGACATAACAACAGAAAAAAAACAGAAATTCAAAAGATAATTAGAGATTACTTTGAGAACCTGTATGCCACAAAACATGAGAACCTAGCAGAAATGGATAAATTCCTGAAGTCCTATAACCTCCCACGATTGAAACAAGGAGACCTCCAATACCTGAATAAGTCTATCACCATCGAGGAAATTGAAACAGTAATTAAAAAGTCTGACAAACACAAAAGCCTATGTCCAGATGGGTTCATTAGCGAATTCTACAAAACCCTTAAGGAGGACCTACTGCCTGTCCTGTTCAAGCTCTTCCAGGAATAGAAGAAACAGAGAAACAGAAACACTCCCAAACAGCTTATACGAGGCACATATCACCCTGATACCCAAAGCAGGGAGAGACAACACAAAGAAGGAAAATTACAGAACAATCTCCTTAATGAACACAGATGCTAATATCTTCAACAAAACACTAGCAAACAGAATCCAAAGACTCATCAAAAAGATCGTACAACACGACCAAATAGGATTCATCCCGTGAATGCAAGGATGGTTAAACATTCGCAAATCAATCAACATAATACATCATATCAATAAGAGAAAAAATAAAAAACATATGGTCCTATCGATAGATGCAGAAAAAGCAATTGACAAGATCCAGCACCCATTCATGATTAAAACCCTCCAGAAAATGGAAATTGAAGGAAGCTTCCTCAATATAGTCAAAGCCATTTACCAAAAGCCCACAGCGAGTATCATTCTCAATTGAGAAAAATTGAAAGCCTTCCCCTTAAGATCAGGAACACGACAAGGTTGCCCTCTCTCACCCCTTTTGTTCAATATAGTACTGGAAGTACTCGCCATAGCAATCAGAGAAGAAAAGGACATTAAGGGCATCCAGATAGGCAAGGAAGAAATCAAGCTATCAGTATTTGCAGATGATTGATATTATACTAAGAGAACCCTAAACTCTCGACCCAAAAATGTCTTAGAAACAATAGATATGTATAGTAGAGTGGCAGGGTACAAAATCAATACCCAAAAGTCTGTGGCTTTCCTATACACAAATAACGAAAGAGAAGAAAGGTATATTAAGAAATCGATTCCATTCACAATTGTGCCACAGAAAATCAAATACCTAGGAATCAGCTTAACCAAGTGTGTAAAGGACCAATACAAAGAGAACTACAAGACACTGCTTCAAGAAATAAAAGAGAACCATAGGAAATGGAAATACATTCCCTGCTCATGGATGGGGAGCATTAACATTGTCAAGATGTTAATACTCCCTAGAGCTTTGTACAGCTTCGATGCGGTTCCTATAAGGATACCCATGACATTCTTTAAAGAAATTGACCAAACTCTCCTGAAATTCGTATGGAAATATAAACCCCCATGGATAGCTAAAGCAATCCTTGGGAAGAAGAAGATGGGAGGCATCACCTTTCCCAACCTCAAACTGTACTACAAAGCAGCAATAATTAAAACATTGTGGTACTGGAATAAAAACAGACCTGTGGACCTATGGAATAGAGTTGAGTATCCTGACACCCACCCTCAAAGACATGATCATTTAATCTTTGATAAAGGTGCAAAGAGTTCAAACTGGAGTAAGGGAAAACCTCTTCAACAAGTGGTCCTGGGAAAACTGGACAGCTACATGTAAAAAATGAATTTGGACCTGTGTCTAACACCTTGCACAAAAATCAGATCAAAATGGATTAAAGATCTCAATATAAGACCTGAATCCGTAAAGTACGCTTGAAGAAAATATAGGAAAAACCCTCCACAACATTGAAGCTAAAGACATCTTCAAAGGTGAAACACCATTAACAAAGCAACTAGAAGAAAATATAAACATATGGGACTACATGAAACTAAATAGCTTCTGCACCTAGAAAGAAACAATGACCAAGATAGAAATATAGTCCACAGAATGGGAAAGAATATTCATCCAATACCCATCTGATAAGGGGTTAATATCCAGGATATATCAGGCACTGGTACAGCTAAATAAGAAGAAAAAAGCCAACCCCATTAAAAAATGGGGAGAAGAGACAAACAGAAACTTTGACAAGGAAGAAATTCGAATGGCCAAAAGGCATGTGAGAAAATGCTCATCATCACTAATCATCAGAGAGATGCAAATCAAAACAACAATGAGATATCACCTCACACCACAGAGAATGGCCCATATCCAAAAGGGTAAAAGCAACAAGTGCTGGAGTGGATGCGGGAAAAGGAGACTCTCATACATTGTTGGTGGGAATGTCGACTTGTACAACCTTTCTGGATAACAATATAGACATTCCTCCAAAGACGAGAAATTGAGCTCCCTTTTGACCCAGCCATACCACTCCTGGGAATATACCCTGGGAAGCCAAAAACACACAGCAGAAACACAATCTGCACTTTTATTTTCATAGCAGCACTATTCAGAATAGCCAGAACCTGGAAACAACCAGTATGCCAGAGAACTGATGACTGGATAAAGAAACTGTGGTACATCTACACAATGGAATACTATGCAGCTGTCAGGAAAAATGAAGCTATGAAATTTGCCTATAAATGGAAAGGATCATGTTGAGTGAAATTAGTCAGAAGGAAAGAAAGAGACATAGAATGACTGCATTTATTTGCATGACATAAATATATCAGGTGGTCTTACCAAAAGTGGAAATTACCACAAACATGTGGGAGTCAGAGTTTAGGTAAGATAGAGAAGGGAACATGTGTGAATAATGTCAAAAGGGCTAATACCAACATAGAACTGAGCATTAAATACAGGCAAAAAAATGCACTTGATGGCTTCTAAGTGTATGTAGTGCAATCCTCAATATGTAAGAGCAGGAAGAGAGAGAGAGAGGGAGAGAGAGAAAAGAGATAAAGAACCTGTCATTTACGCAGGCTATGGGAGGGGGAGGGAATTGGGGACATTGATGGTGGAAAATGGGCACTGGTGGAGGGCGGGGTGAAGGAACACTATGTTACCGAAACCTCCAAACATGAACAACGTTGTAATTTTATATCTCACAGTGGTATAATAAAATGTTTAATAATAAAAGTGTAATAGTAATATTATCCAAAAAAATTAAGAAACTTATGCACAATCAAAGAGACTATAACTATAATAAAACATCTACATATTAGAAGAAAATATTTACTTCTAACATATCTGACAATGGAATAATATCCAATATATAGCAAAATAATAAATTGTACGTAAAAAAGCAACAAACTTCATCAAAAATTGAAGAGATGATCTAAAGAGACACTTCTCAAAGAAGACGTACAGATGGTCAATGAATCTTTGAAAAACTATTCTGGTTACATGTCATTTGGGAAGTGCAAGTCTAAAGCATTTGGAAAATACGTCACCAGTGAGATTGGCATCTATCCAGGAGTAGAAACGAGATCTAGTGGAAATGTTAGGGAAATGGGTCTTCATTTATTGTTGGTGGAAATGGTTTAACTTCTATGGAGAGCATTGAGAGAGACTTCTCAAAAAATTCAGAATCCATATTGTGTAGGTCCCAAGTATTCCACTTCTTGGCTTCTACTCTAAGAACTGTCAAAAAAAATTTAAAGATAATTGCACTACCCTGTTTATTGCAGTATTCTTTTACTGTAGTGAGGATTTAGAAAGCACACAAGAGCCCAAGAACAGTTAAGAGGTAAAAACAGGGGCCTGAGCAATAGGCCAGCGGGTAGGGCATTTGCCTTACATGCAGCCAGCCTGTGCCGGCCCAGGTTTGATCCCTGGCATCCCATATGGTCCCCGAGCACCCCCAAGAGTAATTAATGAATGCAGAGCCAGGAGAAACCCCTGAGCATTGCCGGGTGTGACCAAAAAAAAGAAAAAAAAAGAAACGGTAAAAACAAACATAAAATCAAAATTATGATTTATATATATGCATATGCATATACATATATTTGTATATATGCATAGAAATATATTTTTATATATATATACACACAGTGGAATACTATTTTGCTGTAAGAAAAGATGAATCCATGCATGAATGAATCTATGCAATTTCTTTGCAAATACAAATAGAGAATAACAGGCTGATTGGAACCATAAAGAGGAAGATGCACAAATACAGAAAGGTCCACTATTCTCGTGTGTGCATCTAAAGAAACATAATAAATGCCCAACAGTAACAAACACTGAGAGTCAGCCTACAAATTTGACTTTGCCAGGGTATGGGATCAGGGCGGGGGGAACGCATAGTGCAGAGATTCTGACCCTCAAGTGTTAGGTGTGCTGCTTGACATGTATGCTTGAATTTCTATTATTAATAGTATTGTAAATTATGGTGGCTAAGTAAAATTAGAAAAATCGTTAAATGAGAAATACAAACCTGATCACTTAACCAAGCTTCTTTAATTTGAAATGCATGCAATTTGTGTGTGTATGTGTGTGTTTTGTTCTGTTTTGTTCTATTTGTGGCTTGTGCCTTTATCCACACAAGCACAATTGAGAAAACTATTTAAAATGTAGAAAGGTGCAAAAAGAAATAACGGAGATATAAGTATAAGTGTTTTTACTTTCAGCTGAACATATTTATTTGCCTTTTATTTTCATAAGAAAAATTCTGAAAATGGTTCTCATTAGACAAAACTGTAACAAGTCAGCTAGTAGTGACTTCTTTACATTATAAACCACTTTTATTCAAAGAAATAAACAAATATATAAAGTAAAAATACTAGCTAACATTCTTTTAGGAAGTTAATTTTTTTAGATCAATCACTTGTGTGCAAGTCACTTTTTACATGAGGAGAATAATAGGCAGGTTTGAGTAGGCACTGCATCTAAATTATGAGCTGGTTTGCTTGGAAGAATTCTGTAACTGGGACTTCTTCCAAAAGCACTTCACTGTAGCTTCATGGAATTTTCTCAACTGTTTTATTTGTTCCTTCTCCACACCTCTTCCCTGGCTCACAGAGGCACATCTGTCTGTTTTCTGCCTTATCATGCCTGCATCTACATCTGCAAGGAAAACTCCACTTCCTCAACTAAAAACCTGTATCTGATTGTGGTAATAAAGCCCCACTTCCTCAGTTCAAAACATACATCAGACAAGACCAATTACTTCAAATGACTCATAGTAACAGGCAAAGCAATAGTCGTCTTTTCAAAGCCTTTGAACTAGTACTGCTTCAAAGGTGTACTAAAATGTGGTTATGAGGCGATTGTCTAAAATTGCAAAATTACCTGTTTCCAAGGTTTGACATTTGTTATTTTGCATAATTAGACAAAAAATCAGTGATATTACTTACCAGGAGGAAAAGAGACAAAACACCAAAGGAGACAGAAGAACCAAAACATAAACAGTAAGTTTGTCATCAGTGAGGTCAGTCCTCATGAGAGATCTTCTGTCTAAAAGGTGTACAAAACAGAGCTAAGACATTGGAATTATCAGGTTGGGTAGTAAGTTCAACTAATTGCTTTTTTAAATTCTTTTTCTGGTTCAAAAGATATGAAAACATATTCCTTGGGAAATGATCTAAAGCTATTCTTTCAAGGAAGGCCACTTTTTCATGTTACTGCCTGAGACTTTTGATTCTGGCACAAAATTTCTTGATGCCCACTTATATTTCCAATATGACAAGAGTAGTGGCCGTAAATCAGAACTCATGACTGCCTGCTAATTGCTGAAGAAATTACATTTATGACTAGACATGTTCTATACTTTTTCATGGGAAATATTTTCTATATATTAAATATATATATATGTATATATGTAATTCCTTATTTTAATAGTATTAAAAGATTTTTCTTTTATTCCTGTGGCTATCTTAAATAATGTCTATCCTAAAATTAATGTCTTAAAAGAATGTATCCTTCCTTTCTGCCTAAGCATGGTGGATGATACGAGATTAGCAATTAATATCAAGTTTTTTACAACCTGGTTTTTCAAATCTTTGCATTAAACTAAATGATTATGTGCAACTTCTCTCTTAGTGTTTGCATTTATGAAATAAAAATAATGTGATGGACAGTACTAGCATTAAATAGGTTAATACTTGGAAAGCAGCTCTGTCCCATGTCTGTGAGTCTCTGGATCATCAAACCTGGGCCAGATTTGAAAAAGACTGCTACAGGGTGGGGTCTCGATGAGCTGGGCTGTGATCAGCTTTTCTGCTAGGTGGAGTTCTGATGAGAGGGGTGTCAGGATGTGTAAAATGACATCCCTTATGGAGTGAGGGTCGCCTGGTTTCTTGGAGGCTCTGCTGGGGTGACAGGCGAAGGCTAGAACCCGCCATCCCTCCTGGGTACCTCCCAAGTAGCTGGGCACAGGGAGAGCCAGTAGCTTTTCCATTTATTATTCCACAGAGTTGTAGAAACAGCTGAGTTTCTACCGGCTCTCCCTGTGCCCAGCTGCTCATGAGGTGCCCAGGAGGGATGACGGGTTCTAGCCCCTGCCCGCCACCCGGCAGAGCCTCGCCCAAAAGCCAGACGACCCCCACTCCATGAGGGTCACCGCTTTCCACATGCGGACTCTCCTCTCATCAGAACTCCAGCCAGCAGAAGAGCTGATCACAGCCTGGCTCACGCGGGCCGGTTCATCAATAAATGCTGGAAATCAGAGGTGATGAAAGAGTATGCCACCCACATGGCAGAGCCTGGCAAGCTACCCCCTGTAGTATTTGATATGACAAATACCAGTAACAATTATAGACTTCATTCCCATGACCTGATGGATTGGTTTGAGGCTGTTTATGTTGCTGGAGCAAGCAGACGCCCTTGGACTCTACTAGCATGAGTCAGGACATATGGGGATGTTAATGGTGCCCGCTCAAACAAATTGATGATGAACGGGAAGACAAGTCATACAAGTGAATACTTAGAAAGCATTCCAGATAGTACCTCATAAATAGTGAATGCGTTTGATCGTAATGAAAAGATAAAAGATAGAATTTTATATACTTAATTGACTTTTTGGTATTTGGTTGACTTGCTAGTCCAATAATTAGTTTTTTAAGTGAGAAAATATGCTGAAGAAAATTTTGAAACCAACTCACTCAAAGCAGAAGGTGTTGAATCCAACTTTAATATTCTTATTTAAATATAGCACATACCCTGTAAATAAACTTGTGGAGTCAAGTTGTATCTCGCTCACTTTCTGTTATCCAGCTCTCATACAGGAAATAGAGTGTATTTAATATTGATGACTCTGTGTGTGTCATTTAATAGTCTCTATTGATTGGATTTCATCAGAGAGCGGGACTGGGGCAGAGCTTTGATTAGAGTGTAAGGATTCTTGGCCGCTTTCTTTTACCTGACACCATATCAATGTACCTTCTGGTGTGATATCAGTTTCACAATCAATATCTGAAAAAGCCCAGCATGCAGCCCTGCAGGAAAAGGCAGGGCACAGGCTCAGTCTCTGCACAGCTTAAGCTGCTCCAACTGAAAAACAGATTATAGCAGGATAGCAAAAGAGGAGAGAGAGAGAGAGAGAGAGAGAGAGAGAGAGAGGAAAAAACAAAAAGATCTGAGGAGTCTCCATAGATTTCCTGTGTAATCTGCACATCATTTTTATTTAAAAGTGTCAGAAATCTTTTTCAATGTTGGTTGACGTTTGAGAATGGACCATTTTTATTAGTGAAATTTTACCATTCCAATCTAGTGCTGTTGTCTCTCCCCCCCACCCCGAAGTAATAATAGTCTATAAATATATTATTTGGGCAAATTGATATCTTAGACAGACTATTCTTTCTCAAATTCATTTCACATGGGTTTTGCTGCTATAAAATGTCCACTGGGCCTCCCAGACTAATCTTCTGCTGAGGCAAAGTTTATTTTTCTGTTTGCAGAAGTTGTTTCACTATGAATTCACAGAGTGCTGTGGCTCCAGATTCTAATAATACCCACTAAGCAGAATTAAAGAGCAAAAGTGTCTCTTTATACTAAGTTCATGGAGTTTGTGGTGGTGTCTTAATGTTGATTGGGAAAGAGGCTGGGATAAAATGCTTATTTATCTCTCTCCTTTGAAACATGGAATTTTCTCAGAGGTCAGTTGCTGGGTTCTTGGTCAGGGTTGAACTGCAACTCCTGGAACTAGATGAGGAAATTTAAACAATTTCAGACTATTTTAAGTATCAAACCCTTGAGGCGCAGGGCTAATCTTTTCTGTTATG
Organism: Cryptotis parvus; assembly: GCA_021461705.1. NCBI lineage: Eukaryota > Metazoa > Chordata > Mammalia > Eulipotyphla > Soricidae > Cryptotis > Cryptotis parvus. The sequence continues at coordinate 77,671 of JAJIBD010003978.1, forward strand.
TAAAACGTAAACTTCCCATAAACCAAGTTACCTGGCACTGACACATTCAGAGTTCTATCATCTGCTGGGAGCTTTCAGCTGTAAGAAGTTCTTGTTTGGGAACTGTGGGATGTCAAAGGTTTTTTTTGTTTTGTTTTGTTTCTTTTTAAATAATTTTGAAGGCACAGCTGATGGTGCTCAGTGTTTAATGAAGGCCCTGATCTTGGGGATCACTCCTGATAGGGTACTGCGAGTCATGAAGGAGTGCCAGGGACCTGCTTAAGGTAGACTGCCGGCAAAACAAGCACTCTACCCTCGTACTAGTTCTTTGGTTCTGTAACAAGGTTTGGATGAACAAGGGAAGAATAAGAACGCCTTCTTCTTACCCCTAGGCTCCACTTCCTGTAGCCTCATTTTTCCTGTGTTATGTTCACCTTTTAAATAAGTTACTGAAGAATTGTATTGGGAAAACTAAATTCTACAAGCCAAAGTTTCTTGTCAGGTAAGTTAAGCTTTATTAAAATATAACCACAACATTTGTTGGCTTAAATCTTAACTGGAGTTTCATCGTTTCTGTAGTGATGGCTCACATAAGTAGTTGTAACAGGAAAAATATATCCACCTGACCCTAAATTATTTGCAACGTTGGGTCTTTGCAGAAAAAAAAAGTGCTGATATATGGATTGAAAGGACATACTTTATGGGAATCAACAATAAGGAAATTTCAATCCTCCTTTCAATTATATTCTCTTCTCTGGTAGTAATTATACTCTTCTATAACTTATTTCAAAAGAAGTGGTGAGATATCGTTTTCTCTCATATATTTTAGAATGTTCTCAATATCATAAAATATTAAATTTCTGTAAACATACATTATGCTATTACATGCTTATTGAAGATATTAATAGTCTTTGAAAATCATTCAAATGGTGAGCTGTAGTGTTAAGAAATTGTTAAAGCTTGTGTTGTAGCCTCTGATGAAAGAGATGTATATGTCTTTATGTATTTGTATGTATGTAAATAGTATGTGTGTATATAAAGATATTTTGACTCATGTTTATCATAAAATTAATATATGTGCTTGAAATATATCTTTGATAAAATTCTACCAAAAAAGTATATTACAGATATTGATTCTTATGCTTTATAAAGTACACACATATTTACATCTAGAAGGATAACTCAATATATATCATACTTTAGTATGTTCACTTAAGCATAAATATTAATTTAAGCTTTTTCAGTTATATGAATGAATCATAAGCAAGAAAAGTATAGGATAGATTTACAAAGAGTCTCAAGCATGATTTCCCAACGTGTTTCAGAACCTAAAAATTTTAGAAAGTTTTATTGGATATTTACTGAGTGATAACTATTTTTGGTGTATCATTTTAGTCTTTCCCCTGACCACTGTGTTAGGAAACCCAGAGATAAGAAGGCAGATTCTCAGAATTTAGCTAATCTAGGTGTCTATTTGCTGCAATGGATAGCACTTGGACTTCTAGAGAATTTAGCTAATGAATGAGTCACAGTCTGGTGACTTGAATCAGCAATTTAAAACCATCACTATTGCTTCCAACTAAAGACAGAACATACTAGCATGTATACATGCATTTTATTTTATTTGTGTGTGTGTGTGTGATATTCCAAGCATAGCTCTTTCAAAAGAGGAATTGAAAGAGCTATGCTTGGAATATCACGCCCACTCAAGTGAGAGAAGGAATCGGAGATCCTAACTCTGTCGCTGTTCCAGAGTCAGGGAAGCTGTCTCATTTGCCAAGGCATCGAAAATCAGGTGAGCTGAACATGTAATGCAAATTGGAGACGACCGCTGGACTACAGCCATTACCAATTGGATCCCGCAGGATGTCAGAAGATCACGTGGCCGCCCACATGCAAGATGGTCAGACTTCTTCGTCAAGACCCTGAATGAATAGCTTGAGGCTCTTCATATTCCTGAAACAACCAGATGCCATTGGGCTATACTGGCATGTGATAGGGTCAAATGGAAATATTACTGGCACTAGCTCAAGCAAATCGATGGATAACGGGATGTCAAGTGATCAAGTGAAGTGTATGTGTGTGTGTATGTTGGAGGGGGCAATGTTTGTTTTGGTCACAAACCAATGTGTTCACGACTTACTCTGGCTCTAGGCTCATGGTTTAGAGCAGCATATGTAGTGCCAAAGGCTGATTCTAGGCTAACCACCTATAAGGCTAACCACCTATAACACCTTAATCCATGTACTGTCTCTCTAGCTTCCAGAGCACATTGACTTTAACTTCTACTTAGGAGCTAATTTTACTAATTTGATGAACTATAAATCCATGATCTCTCAGTAAAGCATTGGGCTCTTGAAACATAGAATTCTAAGAACTTATTAATTAGTCATTATTTTCTATGTTTCTAATTCATCAGATAAGAAAGATTCAGGAATGATGTCCTCTATAATTCAGGAGAGGGAAGACTTAGCATTTCAATGAAATCTTCAAGAATAATGATAACTATAGTTTAGGAAAAGAAAGTCTTTTGTAGCTTTCAGAATTTGAGCACACATGTAGAGCGATCAACCTCTGATCTCCTCAGAGCACTGAGGAGATCATGGTGATGCTGCTATCATATTGGGTATAAAGATTCAGTGACTCTAAGCACCAGAAGTTTGTTCTTATATGTTCCAGATAATCAGATATTTTTGGTCTGTCCCCTGCATGTGGTATGTTTGTTAATATTATACTTTCCTTTTCTCACTTGCTCCCTTTCCTGTTTTTTTTTTTTCTGGTCACCAACTCTTCAATAAAAAAGAATGCTGTTAAGATTCTCATGATCTCTCTTTTTTTTTTTTTGCCCCTTTTTGGGCCACTATTCGCAGGCTCAGATTTTATTCTTGACTCTGAACTCAGGAATTACTCCTGGTACTGCTCAGTGTACCATATGGAATGCTGGGGATTAAACCCTGACCAAATGCATGCAGGAAAATTACCCTATTGCCCATTCTGTTGCCCCACCCCAGTGTTTCACAGTCTTAACAAATTTCTCTTGGCTGCATCTTCCACATATCTTTTCTTCAAAAAAGAGAAAGTTGCATAGTAGAAGTTATTACATAACAATAGTAACTACCTCTGACTCTGCTTTTACAAAAAATAATTTGTCTCATTGGGTCTTACTTTATTAACAAACAAATAATTCATCTTCCTTTTAACTTCTTTACAGATGTCTGCCTTTGTAAATACCTGAATGATAATGATCTAGCAGAAGAGTTACATCTCCTACTCTTCAAGGTGCAATTTTTTTGAGAAAAATGTTTTTAAGGGTATGTGTGTTGTTCATCAGTCTGTGGTTTAAATCATAAAGGTCAGGCAGACATGCTAACAAACCTGCCCAGTTGAGGGTCAGGTCTGTGCCAGGACATTTCCCATATATATGTTGCAACGAGCAATGTTGTTGCAGCCAACTATGGGAGCTGGTGTGGGGATATGGAATCAGTGAGGGCGGTATCATTTGGTGGTGGTAGGGGCTCACTGATGGTGGGACAGTATTGAACAATGAATGCTTGTGACAACTTTACTGCAAAGAAACCTGTAAATCACGGTGTTTTAATAAAATAAACCAGAAGAGAAGAAGAAGGAGAAGAAGGAAGAAGAAGAAGAAGAAGAAGAAGAAGAAGAAGAAGAAGAAGAGGAAGAAGAAGATGGAAGAGAAGGAGGAGGAGGAGGTGGAAGAGGTAGACGAGGAAGAGGAGGAAGAGGAGAAGGAGCTGACATAGAGGCAGAATCAGGTGTGGGGCAGTGTCAGGGTGGGGCAAGTGTGGGGTGGGGTGGAAGGGAAACTGGGTATATTGGTGGTGGGAAATGTGCAAATGTGCACTGGTGAAGGGATGGGTTTTGGAAGGTTGTATGACAGAAACGCAATGATTTGGTAATAAAAAATTAAATGTCAAAAAAAATCTAATGAGCAAACAAAAACCTAAAAAACAAAGAGGTCTTGCAGATGTATATGTGTATTTGTATTTTCATATCCCTAAAATATGTACCTACAAGAGCAAATATAGATAAGCTTTCAAAGGGGAAACCTTCCAAAATGTGTGCTTCAGGTTGGGTAGGTATTTAACAAACTCTGATTTTCTTTAAAGAATACAATACCCTGGGACAGATGAGTATGTCCTTATCAGAATGGTTGTCAGGTATCTTAGCATTGATTTAAGAGAAGATTCATGCCCTATACTGTGATGAAGATATTTATCTTTTGCTGGGGTCTAAGTCTCAGATACATGGGGCAGAGCTGTTACTAGCTCTCCCTGTGTGCAGCTGACCATGAGGCGCTCAGGAGGGAAGTTGGAGCTGTCCCTGGCCTGCCATCCCAGTAGAACATCACAAGAAGCCAGAGGAACCCCCACACCATGAGGGCCGCCATTTTCAATATCTGGACTCCACAGCTCATCAGAGCTCCACCCAGCAGAAAATCAGATCACAAGCCCTGCTTGTCAGAGTCCCACGCTACAGCTGTCTATTTCAAGCCCAGGTTTGTCTGATCCAGAGACTCAGATACATGGGGCAGAGCTGCTACAGGGCCTCCCTGTGCGCAGCTAACCATGAGGCACCCAGGAGGGAAGGTGGGTCTAGCCCTGGCCTCCCCTCCCAGTAGAGCCTCACAAGAAGCCAGAGGAACCCCCACACCATGAGGGGTCGCCTTTTTCAGCATCCAGACTCCACAGCACATCAGAGCTCCACCCAGCAGAAAAGGCCATCTTTCCCTGTCTTGCGCAGCCACTTTGCGGCCATGTGGTTCATCAATAAATGCACAAGTTGAGAGCCTACTAGTATCCCACCCACACGGCAGAGCCCGGCAAGCTACCTGTGTTGCATTTGACATGCCAAAAACCAGTATCAATTGTAGGCCTCATTCCCATGACCTGAAGGAATGGGTTGAGTCTCTCCATGTTCCTGGAGCGAGCAGAAGCCCATGGACTACACTAGCATGTGACAGGACGTATGGAGATGTTATTGGTGCCCGCTCAAGCAAATCAATGAACAACAGGAAGATTAGTGATGCAAGTGATACAAGTGGTCTCTAAGGACTGGTCAAAATGTCAAGTTTCACATATATAAAGAATCTTTTGGTCATGAAACTTGACTGATGTTCTCCCTGGATAAAATGGAGAAAGACAGGGATCTACATGGACCAGCACCAGGTAAAGAGTGTGGGGAAGATGAATGCCGGCATGTAGCTCCAAGAAAAGGCACCCAGAAGAGTTCTGGGATCCTTGCTGAATCACTGTCATTTTCTTCAAACTCAGAAAAGTTGCTTTCAGTGATAGATTAATTTTGTCACTTCAATGCAGAAATTTCAAGGAAGGCGATACATGGGTTCTCTCAGGTACCATTGGTCGGCATGGAGCAAGGGTCACAGGCACCATTACAGCCAACTTTGACTAAAATGCACGAGCAACCTAATTCTGAGTAAGAGGAGATTGCAGTTTGCAGAAAACAAATGATGGGGACAATTTGAGGGGGAAATAAGTTTCTTCTTAGACATATTGTGACCCAGACTCACTCTAATTGTATACTCAAGTGCATCAAAGTGCATAAGAATAGTCTGTATTGCTGATATATTTATAATGAAAACAAATTAACTTTAATATATGTCTACATCTCCTGTTTTAAGCCTTTACTCCATGCTCTATTGTTTTGTCCTTTTTTATCATCTGTTCTTCCCCAAATTTTCAATATTTTACAAAAATGACTTGTGGCAACAGAGTGGGTGCGGTACTTGCCTTTCACACAGCAGACTTCTGTCATCTCCCTGTGATCCCAAGCTCACCTAATTATGCCTTGAGCAATACCAGAAGTGCTCCCTGAGTGTAGAGCCAGGAGTAAGCCCTGAGTACAGCCAGATGTGACCCACAACTCCCTCTATAAAAGAGAAAGAAATGAAAGAACAAGAAATAAAGAAAGGAAAATTGTTAGGGTTATGGCTCCAATTCAAAGCCAACACAATAACAGTCTTCTATTATCTCTCAACTATGAATTATCTTTCCTTTTGAAACACCCAAGCTACTACCAAGGTTCCCCTGGCTCCCCATCACTCTCCGTTATTTCTTTCTCTACCCTTTCCAGCATGGGTTCTGTATTCTAGGGATAAGATTTGTTGTTTATTTACTATTGTATATTCACTTATTATGTCTATATTATCTCACTCATCTCTCATATATAGAGAAACATTTTGTCTTTACTCCTCTGTATGACTTTTCATACTAATATCTAGAACTGTGATTATTTACTTCATATATGGAACTCCATATAGATATAGACATAGATACAGATATAGATACAGAGATATAGATATAGATATAGATATAGATATAGATATAGATATAGATATATAGATATAACTATATATCTATATATATATATAACTATATATTGATGAACAGCCGCGCAGTTCATCAATAAATGCTGGACTTAGAGATGTGTCTACAAGAGTATGCTACCTGCACGGCAGAGCCTGGCAAGCTACCCGTGTTGTATTTGATATATATGCCAAATACCAGTAACAATTATAGACCTCATTCCGGAATGGATCGAGGCTCTTTATGTTCCTGGAGCAAGCAGATGCCCTTGGGCTCTACTAGCATGAGACAGGACATATGGAGATGTTACTGGGGCCCGCTCAAGCAAATCGATGATGAACGGGAAGACAGTGACAGTGATAGATATAAATATGGATATGGATATAGAGATAGAGATAGAGATAGATAGATATGGATATGGATATAGATAGATAAGTAACATATTCATGATGTCTTAATTATTGTAGGTTTTTGTTTTATCTTGTAGGTGTCTAGTTAAATAAGGGCAGACCACAAACCCAGATCTTATGAGCTGAACTTATTAGCTAAAAACTACTTTGGTGAACTAAAAGAGTTCATGTAGTTGGCGGTATGGCTACCATCTTCAGTGACCAACTGCAACACCTAAAACTCTACAGAAAGGCACTCACATCTTTGAAGGACAGCAAGTTCAGTGCTTCAAAGAAGGGACATAGGGAGGGCTGGTCATTAAGTCTCCTTTATAGGTACGTGGAAGATTGTCAGTATTATAGAGTAAATCTGTCTCCTAGAGGACTAATGTCCTCTGAGAGAAGAGTAAAAAAATAATTTTGCCCAAATATTTTAGCCTTTATTTAAATGCTGTTTGTTGGGGAGTATATTCAGTGATGCTCAGGGCTTACCTCCTGCTCCAGTGCTCAGGGATTATTTCTGAGTGTACTTTGGGCACTTTGCAGTATCCAGAATCAAACAGCCTCCAAAATGCAAAGCCTAAGCCTCAGCACTTGCCATTTCCCCTAACATGTTTTATATGTTTAGAGTTGAACTTTTCCCCCCTAAGCTAATCTTCCCAGAGTCTACATGCTGTACCTCTCATTGGAAACTTTGGCATTATGTAAGAACAAAATACTTAGCAATAAGATTTTCATACACCAATCTCTATTTCATAATTTCTGTATGTTTCCCACATAAGACCCTGGAACATTGTAGGCTCCCAAGAAATGGTGAAGGAATAGGTTAGTTGCAATGAGGTTCTGCATAAGAAGCTGTATTATGTGAAAGCTACCATGGCTTGTGAATTGTTTGCACTTTTATCTGTATTTTCACTAAGAATACTTTGTATTATCTGATGAATGATGCTTTTCACTTTATATAAGCAAATTGGCCTATTGAGAAGGAAATCAGTGCATGGTTGTACTGCAATCATAATAGTATGGCTCATGACAAGACATTTTTACCTGATTAAATTGATTTATGTAGAAGAAACTAAAAGATAGAAGTATATAGTCAAATAGTATCATAAATTAATTCAAGTTCTTGGAAAAATATTGGATCTGGGGTCAGTTTGAGGCTAGTGATAAGGGTTGAATTTTTAGCTCATGTGTTAAAGGAAAAAGATGTAGTATTTTGCAAAGAATAATCCTGAGTTGGCATGAGCAGAGAAGGTAGGATTTGCTTACTTCTTTGAACATTAGTTCATATCCTTCGTGTTCATTATACTGTAGACCATTAAGCTATTTTATGGGCAAGGGAGAAGTTCAAGTACAGCACAAGTTGCCAAAAGGATTATGAAGTTCATTTTGATTGATCAATAATTAACTGTACCTTGTGAAATTACAGGCTTGACTAACTGTGGAACGTATTATAGCGAACAGTCCAAGCTGCCAGAAAGAACAGAGAGGACAAACAAAAAGCAATGGAAACCAAAACATCTGTCCCGTTTATTCTGTGAGAGGTGGTAACCAAGATCTTGTTTTTGCCTTCTCTAAAGTGCAACAAGCCTAAAAGAGCGTTTGGATTGATATAAGACACTACATAAGATGTTTACTTATAATTATTTCTAGCACTTTTTGAAGCTCAGGGATAAAACATTTCCAATTATTCATCAAGCTCTTGGAACTCAGAGGCCTATATAATAGGGATTTAGCAGAACAACAAATAACACACAAGGATGCAGATGAAAGGAAGGAATGTGAAGGGATTATTACCATAAAAAAGCAAATGACTGATAGAATTACAATACAGGAAGTCAGAGAGAGAGAGAGAAAAATAATGCTAATTGATAAATACATCGCTGTTTACCATTAATTAAAATTATGTCATGAAAAGAATAATAAAACACACGATTTTATTTTTGAGGGGATAGATATTAAGCAAATGAATATAGCAAATGAATATATAATTACACATGTATATATATACATATATATATATATATATTTACAAGTTTTGAAATATTTGATAGTTTCATTGGCAGCCTTGGAAAGTTTCCCACATTATCTGTAATATTCACAATTAAAATTTTGGAAAAAATGGCGAACAATAACTTTTACAGATATTTTACAGCTTCATTTTATTCAAAATACATAATAATGTATATGTCCTACTTTTAGTTTCACCTACTTATTTATATAAGGGTCTACACCACTCATAATTGCAGCTACTTCCCAGGCTGGACTCCACTGCTCGAAAGAGCCCCATCCATGAGCAAATTTGTTTTTCAAACTCAGGTATGCGGATCACGTGTGGCAGATCCCCGTAGACTTTCTTGGAGCTGGGACTCGGCCCCTCTCATGAGTCCTGCCATCCAGAGGTCTCAAGGCACACCCAGAACTCCTCCAGTGCCATTGCCGCCTCACTCCGGCCATGACTCAGACATGCCTCTAGAAATCTCCAAGAGGACTAACAAACTGCAGACATGATACTGGTCCAAGGCAGCGTCACAGTCACGTGAATTCTCAAAAAGATTAAAAAAATAAACTGTGTAGGCACAATTTCTACTCTGCAAGAACATAGCAGTAATTTCTTATTCAGGGGGACCGTGGCCCAATGGTCCAGGTTAGGATTTAATAATCCCTATTAGCCTTTTCTAAGAATATGTTATTTGACCTTATTTTAGCAAATTAGTTCTAACAAAGCAATGTAAGTGAGATTATTCAGTATAAGATCAGGATAGGTCGAAACTGTAGTTGTGAAAACCTGAAATAATGATAATCCAAATATGCACATAACAACCCAGGAAAAGTTTATGACTTTATCAATTTCATTTATACCTTGCAATATTTACATAATTACTACCAGCTGGGAGAGCAGGCATGGGGTGGGAGGGAAGGGTATAAAGGGTGGTCTTTGGGGGGATGAGGGCACTCTGGTGATGGGACTGGTGTTGAATGATTAACGCTTGTAACAACTATACTGTGACAAACTTTGTTCTTTCTGAACCACGGTGTTAAATTAAAGGGGGAAACTAAAAAAAAGAAATTATTGATATGTTGCTACACATTAGGCATCATGACTGCATACTTTAATTAGGTGCCCTATGCTTATATCTATTAAATGTGATGAGATACTCAGCACATCGGTATACTAGAGTTTGAGATGTTGAGATTGTAACGCCTTGAGGATGGCAGCAATTGTGGAGTGTGGAGGTATTTCGGCTGCTGGGGTTCTGTTGGGATGGGCTGGGCCTAAAACCCGTCCCCCTTCCAGTGGCACCTGTGCTCACCCTGGCTCAGGGAGGACCAGGATCATCTCTGCCACTTACTCTCTCTTTTCTTTTCTTTCTTTTCTTTTCTTTCTTTTTTTTTTTTTTGCTTTTCGGTCAGACCGGGCGATGCTCAGGAGTTACTCTTGGTTCTGCCCTCAGGAATTACTCCTGGCAGTGCTCAGGGGACCATATGGGATGCCAGGGATTGAACCTGGGTTGGCTGCGTGCAAGACAAATGTCCTACCCGCTGGACTATCACTCTGGTCCCTACTCGTCTCTTTTTTTCTTTTTTTTTTTACGTCTCTTTCAAGATGTATACATGAGTCTCTGGATCATGGCCTGTGGAAGAGGTTACATTTGAAAAGCCATTTTATGTTTGAGAATCCAGGAAGGAAATTAGAGGTAGATTTTTAATAATTTAAATCAATTAATTTGGATGGGAAAAATAATAATAAGGGTCTAAGTACAGTTTATAATGGACCAAAGTTAAAATCTGAAAGAGTTGGATTAACTATTTCCATTTCTGATCTATAGTTGATCCACAATTTTTTTCTTTCTTAATATGTAGTAAATTTAAATTATCTTTATATAATATGGATTTAAATTAAACACACTGTCATTGCTTTTGGAAAATTGTTAGGATATTTTGGGATCTCAAAATGGCCTTGGAACCACATATAGCTAAAACATCTTTTCCATATCTTTATTTTTGAAATGTGGTTTAGTTCTAAATTAATTTGTTTTGGCCTTTTTCAGGTGGATATCCAGTGATACATATGATTTTCCTGACTCCGTGTTTATGGATTACTCCTGATTTTGTTCAGAGGAGAATATATAGAGCTTGAGATTGAAACAGAGTTTACTGCAATCAAGACAAGTGCGCTAATACCTATACTGTCTCTTTGGCTCTCAACAATATCTATAAGAACAAATCTAATATAAAAAACATATTGAATTAAAGTTTTTTCAGTTACCTCTAATTAGATAAAATATTTTCTGGTTAAAAAAAGTTAACAGAGGGCTGGAGTGATAGCACACGGGTAGGGTGTTTGTCTTGTGCGAGGCCGACCGGTTTTAATCCCAGGCATCCCATATGGTCCCATGAGCACCGCCAGGAGTGATTCCTGAGTGAAGAGACAGGAGTAACCCCTGAGCATCGCCAGGTGTGACCCAAAAAGCAAAAAAAAAAAAAGTTAACAGAGAAGTCTCACCCAAATGGCAAATTGTTAGCTCTAGGTCTTCTGTTGTTCAAAACTATGAGAACCTGTCCCTTCATCATGTCATCATTAGCAACACTAAGATGAACGTTCACTTCATAATAAACTCCACAATCCCTAGCATTCTTTTCCTATATAGAGAGATGTTCAAAGGCTGTTCAATAAACTGATAAAGTATTTAAGGGAGTGGTAAATTTATTGTATTTTTTTTCTAAACATGTCTTGGATATGTATGCAAGTGTGTATTTTGGTATACACACATTTGGAATATGAATGCTAAATATATATGTGTACATGTTTAGTTGGAGACAAATTAGAATTGCTGCCAAAGTAAAGCATGTAAGAGTCATGATGGCATAATGGAATAAATGCATAATGCTCACTGCCTAATCAAGTTGTGTTTAACAACTAGAATGTTCAATTTACAGTTTATAAAAGTACAAATTTATAACAAGAATATATACCACCAATGTAATATTAAAATATATTAAATCTACATAAAGTGGTTCTAATATTTAGGACAAAAATTCCTTGTCATCATTCTGTGCAGAGAAAAAATAAAAAATAAGATGCTATAGGCTCAGAAGAAGTGAGACTGCTAGAATATTAGACAGGTAAAAATGCAGCTCTACAAAGTAGGATTAAAACTTTCTTTTCTTTCTGTTTGTTTATATTAGCAGAAAATGCATTTGCAGATGGGAGAATTTATGCAAATATGCTGGGTGTTTTTGTGCATATCTCCCTGAATTTGAAAATAGAAAATTATATTGATTTTCTTATAGCTTTTGTACATTATTTACTGATGATACAATCAAATAAATACCACACTAAAGTTTTTGTATACTGTGATTTAAAGTAAATATTTTATAGCCAGAATTTAGTTACATTTATGACTGTGCATCATTCTTAGAAATGAATATCTCCTTATTTTGCTCTTATACTAAGCAAATCTGTAACATGTAACTTTAAAAATGAAATACAGCTTGTGTTCTTGGTGACAGTCAATAACACTACAGCATAATAATCAATTGCTATTTGCAGCAGCGGGACTAGCAGTGGGGGCAGATCAGTGCAAATTACTGTCACTGTGTGTTGTCATGTCTGTAACCAGCCTGTAGACCCTAAGACAAATGAAGCCCTATTCAATGGAACGAGACAGTACTTAGTCATACCTGCACCACGGCAATGCAATGTGGACTGGCATTAAATGTAAAAGCAAAGTGGGTATAAATCTAAAACACTGATGTGTTAGAAAATAAATTAATCCAGCTAAGAGTTCCGTTCCCACAATTCAAAGTAAATGCCTATATGAATTTTCTATGATCTGGAAATACATGGATTACAGGTGTCTGGGGATCTACAAAAAGGTTAGATGGCTTTTAAATAAACACCCAAGAAGTCTGTGTTATACTTTCTTCCAGTACTGCAGAAAAGACACTAAAGTTAAAAAGTGAATGTAAATCACTCACTAAGGCCAATTCTAAGGACATATTTAAATGGTAATATGTTTTCAAGCAAATAAGAAAAAAAAATCAAGAGGGAAAACAGTCGTGTTCAAACAGGTGATTGATGATTGATTTATTTTTTAATCTTTCTTATTTTTTAAATTTATTCTTTTTAAACGAAGAAAGAAAAATGCTGATCAATTTAGCAGTTAGCTAAGCATCTTTTAGCAAACCAAGCAGGTAATTTTTAAGCTAGACTAACTTACATATCCACCTTTGCCACTTTGATGAATTAGGCCAGATTACCTTCTCTCCACCAGCAGGTAATACAAGGAGTAAGGGAAAAGAGAGGAATGGTGCATTCAAATGCACAGAACCAAGAAAAAATGATGGCATAGTAATACCTCCATTTCTGACACTTTCCACACTTTAATTAAGTCTGCAGAGAGGTATATCAAATCATTCTGATGAAAAATGTTTCAAAAGCTGCCTTAAACAAGATCAGCACTAGCTACATAATTTACTGGGCCCTCTAATAAATCTAAGATGCCCCTTGCTTGAAATAATTAAGAATTTTTGACGTCACAGGAACATACCTTAAAACCAAATGTGGGGCCCTTCTAAGAAGGTTTTCTTTTGCTGCCCAGATCAGACAGCCATGAAGTCAAACCTCTGTGGGATATTTTGTCCTCCTAGTTTCAATCTTGTCACAAACCAGTCTAGCTTGGTTTATGATACTTAATCAACTCTTGACAAATTGGTCTCTAAAACAAGGGTTGCTGACTGTTAGCCTAAAGACTGAAGTTGGCCTACAGATATATTTTGTTTCACCTGAGAGGTGAGCATTATTGGTCAGACTGAGTGACAGTCGGTCCCTACGGATGAGACTCACTCCATATTGTTTCCTTTTTTGTTAAATGACCCATTTCTGTCCCTACATTTCCTATCAAGTCCTGTTGATATTTCACATTGCCACTTATTAAATGTAGCAATCTTTAGCCAATATCCTGTGTTCCTGATAGCAGTTCAAGTAATAGTAATGAGAATCATTCTGGTAAAGCAAGATGTAGAAGGGATAAATGCATAATCTGTAAAAGGTATTCAGGAAAATATTGCGGAAAATAAACACCTCCTTTATTAAAACTTCTTCAGAAGACCTAAGAGGTCTTTCTCTTCATGTCTACCTCATTATCTTTTGGGTGACATAGTCGATTGCACTCTAGGCTCTTGCTAATTTAGCATAGTTAAGTGCTTCTCCTTGCCTTTTAGGGAATATCCAAAGCATATACAATGTGAGCATGGGCAGAATTGAATTGATTTCATAATTTTATATGGCAAAATATTCTTATTATGAATCTTGCTTCCTTCAATACAATTATCTTTTCCCCTCTGAGTCTCCATGGGGACACACATGAAGTCGTCCCAAGAGACCACTTGGAGACATTGGATCTACCATGATGTAATCAGTTCTGCTAGTTCAAAGAGACTTGCCAGCAAGCCTCCGGGCAAATGTCTCTGATTCTAAAGGTGAAAGGCAAAGTGAATTGTTCTGATGGAATATAGACATTAGTGGAAGTTTAGGTTTTGCTGGAATTAGCTAGCTATATATTCATAGTAAGAAGTATTGATGCCATTCTCTACAAATTATATCTTGAAGCCTTTTCTGGTTCAGAGATGTCGCCCCTCCCACTCTGCTAGGGAGATTCCTATCTGGGAAATCAGTTCTGGCATATCAGCTTTTGCTAATATGAGTCAAAGGGCACACCCAAAGATTTGGAATTCTATAAGATCATTTACCTGGCTTTGTCCTGAGGCAGTCCAACCCATGATGGGCTAGGCTGGAAGTCTGTGGCTGGCTTCTGACATAAAAGAAGCTAGAAGGAAGTAGGAGCACTTGGCCATTTTGTTCTCTCTGCCAGCTTGAAGTCTTTTCTGCTAGACTTCTGACTGTTACTCACGGTTTGGGTGCTGCATCCTTCTTGGCTTGGGGGTTCCAATCCAAGCACCTGGTGTGGGCCCATCTAGGAACTGAAAGTTTGGGGTTTTCCTGATATTGGATTGTACTACCAGAATTTGTGGAAGTAAAAGCCTTTTGGAACTTTGACGGATTCCTGAGTCTTTATCTGAATCTTTCCTAGATGGAAACAAACTAAAAGTTAACTTCACTTAGAACGGAAAAGAAGTTATTTCAAAGGGAGGAGCACAAGCCCTGCATGCACAAGGCCCTGAGTTCCTTCCCCAGCAGCTTAAGGTTTCAGCTTTCCTCAAGCTCATCCTTAGCACCACCAGTTATTATAGCTCTGTAGTCTTCCAGCTCCTCCACTGCATGGGGCCCTGGCAGCCCTCAAATATACAGAACTAAGAGTAAAAAGACTGCTGTTCTAGTCCGGGGCATCTAACTGTCAACCCAAACTGCTTGGTCAAGCACTAGCGGTAAAGGTCCCATAGGTATCTGGAAACATGGAGACAAGGAGACCCAGCATCTCCAAAAATTTCACTTATTGATCTGATACATGATTTCAAATTCTGAAATCACATAGAAACCAAATAATAAACACCACAGATGGGGTAAATAAACACTAAGTATGGTGAAAAGGAAATTTTAAATATCCTTAGAAAAAAACTGATTAATTAAAAGCAATGTCTCTTTTTACAAGTAAAATGGTATTATATCATAGATGTATAAACGGGAATGTAACAATTTACTTTATTATTAAATATGCTAACAATTGGTTGCAGTTGTACAAGAGGAGTTAAATTACCTGAAAAATAATGTACATATTATTAAAAATACCCTAAATATATTTTTTTATTTTTTTATTACACCTCCATGAGATATATCAAGTACAAAAAGTGTACATAATTGGTTCTCAATCATACAGTGTTCCAGCACCCATCTCTCCACCAGTGCCCCAATCCCACTACCAATGTCCCCATATTCCCTCGACCCACCACCAGCCTGCCTCTATAGCAGGCACCTTTTATTTTCTCTCTTTCTCCCTCTCTCTGTCTTCTCTATCTCTGTCTCTATCTCTCTCTTCTTTTACACATTGTGACTTACCTTACAGACATTTAATACCTTAAATATTTGGATGCTTTGAGTTCAGTATAGTGATGCTCTTATTGAAAGCTCATACTGGTGGTGATGTTCTTATGATGTTCTTATTGATGGCTCATACTTAACAGCTTCAAATTACAACTATGTACATCATGGACAGAACCCAACTACAAATTCAGTTTGAATTTTTTTTTCAACTTGTGAGAGTATTTTCAACATACAAAGTCTATGCTAATTTCATTGTGATTAGACTCAATTTCTTAGCTATGTTCACATGAAATAGGATGCCCAAATTTTAATATGTTTTTATAATTCATCACATTTGACTATTCCTGGACTTCCCAACTAATGATATGAAAAACTTAATATGAGGTTTCAATCTCTGCTATGTTTTACTGATAAAGCAAATTTGCCTTGTTTAAAGCATTTAGAAAAACAAGTATATATAACAACATATTTGATTCATCTGACACCACACTTTCTTAACAATGAAAGCTACTTATTCCCATAATGTAGAATTTTTCTCTATATTTACAGCATCACTTTTTTCGAAGAACTGATAGTCATGTAAGCCAGCAAGAGTAGAGTTATTTTTCAGAAATAATTTTGTAATATTTACACTATAAATATTATATGGGATCTACTTGGGAGGAAACAGATAAGGTTTCCTCCCATTTTCCTGAAAATATCTTCACCTTTATAATGATAAAGTTTAAGAATTTGGTTCTTGCTATTTAAAATTCTTACCAGAAAACCAAAATATTAAGTGAGATATATGTGAAATTTTTATTTCACTCTTTAAGAGAATGATGGGACATTGTGTGTCACAGAAAATATTTTCCAAAAAAATCTATATTCCAGCATCATAGATATGATTATAGAGCACATTCCTTATTTGCAAGACCCTGACCTCTAGTCCCAGACAACATGGCTCCTTGAGCGCACTAATGCAGCCTGATTAGACATAAACACTGGGCAGGGCACCCAAATGTTTAGCCCTTGTGGCAGGGTTCAAACTGTGGACCAGTCCTAGCCTTTGTTTCTACTATCCTTGGATATTAGTCTAAAGCTATGTTCTTTTATATCCCACAAATATGTGTAACCATTCTGTCTGTCCCTCTCCTAATTTACTCTACTCAGCATGATAATCTGAATGCCCATTCATTTATAAGCAATTTCATGTCTTAACTTTACCAGAAGACTGCATAGTATTCCACAGTGTAGATATACCATAGTTTCTTGATTCAGTTGTCTATTCTCAGACACTTGGGTTGTTTTCAGATTCTAGCTATTTTGAATAGTGCTGCAATGAACATAAAATTTCAGATGGCTTTTTGCAGTGTGTTTTTTGGAACTATACGGTGTATTCCTGATGGTGTTGGTGGTTCATAAGGAAGTTCAATTTGTAGTTTTTGAGAAATGCCCCTATTGTTTTCCATAAAGGCTGGACCAGTCCGTATACCCACCACCAAAGAATATGAAACTCTCTACTCCATGTCAAACAGTCCCTTTCTCCCATTTAACCTTTTTTTCTAAGTATACTATGTAGAAACTATCTTATTAATGATATGCAATTTAAATTATGTTAGCATTTGTAATAAAACATAATGTAACTCAAAAATTGCTTGAACTATAAATTAGTGATTTTCTGAAGTTTATAAATTATACACTAAGGAAGAGAAACCTAAAGAGTAGGACTGATGTCAGTGGTGAAGTCAATGTCAAAATATACAAGGAAAGGAGACCTATTAGAAAGAAAACCTTGAAGTACTAAATGAATTGGTAGGCATCCCCGTTGCTAGTAAAACCACTTGAAAGAACAGTCCAGGAATGTAATTAGTTGCTTATTAATCCAGAATTGTCAGTTTAGCAGTTGTGTATTTTGTACCACTTTCTACCTATTTCTTCACTTTTTCTTTATTATTGATCATTTTCTAATGAATACACCATGAGGAGTGGTGAAGTCTTAAAGTAGGTATCAAAAACTTGTCTGGTGGGGCTGGAGTGATAGCACAGTGGGTCACTTCACTTGTATCACTTGTCTTCCCATTGATCATCGATTTGCTCCAGCGGGCACCTGTAATGTTTCCGTTTGTTGGGAATGAGGTCCATTATTGTTACTGTTTTGGCATATCAAATACACCACCACAGGTAGCTTGCCAGGCCCTGCTGTGGCTCTGGGTTCATCCCAGGGGGGCTAGTCTTCTTCTATGTCAGATCATCAACCAACCAGGGCCCACGGGGCAGAGCCCTGGGTGTAGACAAACCTCTCTCCTGTCTGCTACCTGTCGATGCAGGCAGGCACTGCAGCCACACCTGCACACACAAGGAGCAGGAGCACAGTGGGTAGGGGTAAAAAAAACATTTGGGAGCAGGGGATACAGCTCAAAGGGCTGAAGCACAGGCTTAGATCCCTGCATCTCATAGCTCACAAGTGAAGTTCTCAAAACAAACCACACACACACACACACACAATTGACTTGAGGTGACAAGTGTCCCAGTATTAAAACTTAGCATTATATCTAGTTACTCTCCTATTGAAAATGCATTTAAAATGGTTGAATCAGTGAAAGAAACAAACAAAAATACCTTTTATTGGTGTGCAAGACATAAGAGAATATTCCTTCAAGGGCCATTTTGTTCAGATTCACTGAAGATAATAGTGATTTTCTGCAGCCCAGGAAACAACTTGTTATTGTGATTGAACTTCCCTTCTAGAACTGCCTGACTGTGTTGCCATTCCCACACTGAGAAAACCTACCGAAGCTGATTTCAAGATCTCCAGACAGCTTTGTTTTTCTTTTTTTGGGTCACACCCAGTTATGCTCAAGGGTTACTCCTGGCTGTTAGCTCACGAATTACTCCTGATGTAGATCGGGAACCATATGGGATGTCAGGGATCGAACTCGGGTCGGTTACATGCAAGGCAAACACCCTACCCGCTGTGCTATCGCTCCAGCCTCACCACACAACATTGTATACCTACTTTTAGACTTCATCACTTCT
Organism: Cryptotis parvus; assembly: GCA_021461705.1. Taxonomy (NCBI): domain Eukaryota; kingdom Metazoa; phylum Chordata; class Mammalia; order Eulipotyphla; family Soricidae; genus Cryptotis; species Cryptotis parvus. Next base: position 96,408 of record JAJIBD010003978.1, read on the forward strand.
CATGGTGTAATCATTAGAAAAGGATCTACAACAAACAAAAAAGTGAAGAAACAGGTAGGAAATGGTACAAAATACACAGAAAAATATAGACTGCAAAATTAAAACCTGTTCCTCAGCTCCATGTCTGTATGTTCCAGTCTTTCTCAAATGGAAGTTACCTTAAAAACTGTGATTCTGCATTTCTAAATAGTAATCTTAATGGACACAACTGAAATGTTCAAATTATTTTATTTTTAGTGTTTCTTAATCACATAGCAGACAGTATACATGAAATTGATAAATAACTATATATTTCAGAGTGGGGAGTTGTTGGTTCACACTGGCAGTGCTCATAGGATTCTTTCTAGCTCAGTGCTAAAGGATAACTCCTGAAAGTGATCATGGGATCTTATGCAGTGCCATAAATTGAAGGAAATTGGCTGTGTCCAAGGCAAGTACTTTTGGTGCACTATCACTCTGACCCCAGTAATGGATAATGGTTTTTAATGACAATGCTTTTTATTTATCTATAAGCCTAGACACTTTTAGGTAAAGTGTATAAACTCCCTTTATAGGGAGATTTATACTATTCTGTTTAAATAGTAAAATGAATAGGCATTTCTTGATTTAAGGAAAATCATAGATTCCATTGAGCATAGGTATAATATGTAAAAATACGTGTAAAGTCTGATTAATAGGACTCTAAATAAGAAGTTTGTCTGATCTTTAGGAAATTGTTTAATTTAGCACAGAAGTTACTAGAATTATATTTTAAAAAGTAACAGCGCTATATACAGGAAAACTGGCAGCTAACTATACTCTAGAAAAAATAATTTTATTTCTCAAAAATGTCCACTTAGATATTTTGCAGCACTTAGGATTCATCATAGTATAGCATTTGTGATATGGGAAAATAACCTGCAATAATAGTCTTTTCCTTAAAATGGTGGCAATTGCCAAGGGCCTAATATAATTTGGCAAAAAGTGCTTTGTGTACTTCAATCAAGAGCTGATTTAATCTTATTACAAAAACTATAATGGTTTTATTGAACTCCTATCTATTTTCTATTGGTGTAGTTATGAAGAAGGAAAATTACTTCCTCTTTTTGTTCTAACTTAAGATGTTTTAAAGATGGAAATTAAACTTAAAGTTAATAAGATAATGTTGAGCTGAGGCTAACAACAAGAAAACTTTGAAGTAAAGTCCATTAACTGGGAAATGTCGATGAAGCTTCTGTAGAGTGCTTAGACATTTTATGTCAATTGTAATTGGGGTTTTTTACCAATATGGGGAAATGAATATTTGTTTCATATTATCGTTGACATTTTTATCAACCTATCTTATACCCAACATCATGATTCATATAGCTTTACGCTTTACAAAAGAATAATTGAATTTGCCCATTTTGAGAGTAGACAAGCTGAAAATAAGTAATAATGATGAGTGCATATACTTTTCTCAAGGAGCTTAATCGGTATACACTATAAAAATTATCAAGTTAACCCTAGGGATTGTGTCTTAATAGTGAAAAAAGAATAAATTATTGCTATATGCAGATTTGAGGGCACACAAGAGAGGAAAAATTGTAGTAGAACAAGTGCTTTTATCTTTATTGTGTTGTATACATATATATGAATTTTCTGTTTATACATATATCGATAAAATTCATACATATGTGTATAAACACACATAATTAATATATATACTATATTCATAAATGCATATTTACATACAGTTCATATACACAATTCATATGTTATTTAAAATACACCCACATTTTCCTACAGCTGACTTATAAGTTACTTGTGGCTTCCATGCATTCCAATCACCCTTTGTAAAGGTTGTCTCATAGTTTAAAGAATTGTGAAACTGTGCCATTGACTTATTATTGCCCATTGAAAATATCATCTGGTTTCCATAAATATTTGTTTGTATTGAAACACACCTGGAGGTGCTCATTGCTTACTCCTCAGGGCTCACTCCTGAAAATGCTCAGAGGGACCAATGCATTGCTTGGGATTGAGCCCAGATTGGGGAAAAGGAAAACTAGAGCCTTAAACCCTGTACAAACTCTTTAGCAACTGCCATCTACTGTTTTTTTTATTGGACTCCATAGATTTTTCCATATAATTCAACTTTCTTTTCTTTCATATTCTTTCCCTATCATCAGACTGTTTTCTTCCACCATGAGATTTTTTTTCCCACTTTATCTAAATTTATAGGGGATTTATGGTATCAATAAGAATAAATTTTCTTATAGCGCCCCGAGCTAAATATCACAAACGGTAATACCTCAAAGGCAAAAATCAGTAAATTTGGTAAGTTGTAAAGAAGTCCTGATTTTTAGTTCCAAGTATTTCTTCGAAATTATAAAAATTAATATGTCATAAAAATAGAAATTTCAGGTGGAGAGAATATGAAACTAAAAGCCAAATGAAATTGTATTCCACATCAGTTCTATAAGACCTTATATCTTGACATAGGACAGCCTCTGATTAAGGTATTTGTGCTTTCAGAACAGGGTTCTTTTTCTCAATATACCAAGAGTGTCTCAAAGTGTTCAAGGCTTTGTTTTGTCCTTATAAGTGGGAATACCATTCACCGTGCCTTGAAAATATTACACAAAGAGGTATAGCCTTCAAACTAATAAGAGATTTTGGATTAGGATTTTGGTATCAATATGCTAAGGAAAAAACTGTGTATTCTCTTTAGGTACAAATATTCACCTTTAGGTGGCAAGTTGTCTTTCATTGGTAATATCCTGTTTTTATCCTCTATCAGACTTCTGTAGTCTTTCAAAAGTGTATTTCTGTAGAATTTCAAAATAGTAACCAACATGATTGGCTTCAGACAAAAATATGAAAATTAAAACATAATATGTCTTTAAATATAATTCATCATATCAATTTCACCGAAGCCCTATGTGTTTAGAGTTACTCTAAGCTAAATAATGCATTTTAAGGATTTATTACCGGATCAAAACTCTAATGAAAGTGGCAAACATAAAATCTAAGCACACTCTATGGAATGTCACTTTTGAAAAGAGTTAAAGGTTTAGATCGATGTTTTGTGTATTATTTATAAATTGAATATATCTTATCATATGACTTATTCATTTTTTCATTTACAGCATGCTGTCTTTTACTATCTGAAAAACCTGTTCTGTGTTTTGAGGTAATTAAAATTCCCATTCAAAAAAATGTTGATATTTAGAGAGGAATCTAGTTTCTCCTGCCAAGATATTAAAGTGTGCCAATCTTTACACAGGTTGTGCTATTTTTGGAGAATTGGGATCACTGCTACAAAATGTGTGGCTAAAAGTTGCCCTGTGACTCTTAAGGAGCTAATAATCCTTTCCCAGTGCTGCTTAAGTTATGCTCTCTGAAGAAATAGTTTATTTAACTATGTGATCTTTAAAAGGGATTTTCTTCTTTTTTTTAATTAAACCTATGAAATAGTTTTGCTTTTACTAAATATTCTCTGTGTAGATATTCAATTTCTTGAATATTGAAATGTTAGGAACTCATTCTCATCAGTTTAACTTTCAGATCCAGTCTCTATGTCTTGATCATAGTTAAAGTTATGCATATATTGTAACAAAAATATCAGACTTGGGAAAGGTCATTTTAATTCTCTGATGAGAAACATCAACACATATATTTTTGAAAATATTTGGCTTATTAAAAATGTACTGAGAAGAGACAATCATAGCACATTATAAAAGACATTTGAATAGAGCAATCGCTGAGAGGAAAATGCTTCTCAAACACTGAGTGAACTAAAGCTCCTTCAAAATGCATGGTTTTATCCTTGTGAACTAAACTGTGCATACTCTCTTCCCTTTATCTGAATTTTCAAAATAAAATAATAGAGCAACAGAAAACTTTTTGTACACAAATACTACTAAAATGCATGGGAAAATTATTATATATCAAAGTATTCTAGTTTCTACATTTTTCTACTTGTTGGTCAATTGCAGACTGATCACTTACAATTGTACTTGAGTGCTTACTGACCAGAAAATGTACAAATGCTGCTGCAAGAGAGAAGCTGAAAGTGCACAAGCGATTGAAGGAAGTACTACAGGCAAAAATTAGCCATCAAAATATTCTTCTGCTAATATTGCATAAAATTGGGCTGTTTGCCTCACGGCTAATTGAAAAGCAAGTCTGAAATTTTAGAACATCTATAAAAATATATTCATAATCATTCTATTCAACTATGTTGTTATAATTTATACTATATTTTAAAATGTACTTATTCTCAAAAACATAGCTAGTATGGAACTGATAAAATGTTCTATCTGTCAAAGATTTCTCATACTACATATGAGAACATATTTTAAAATAAAATCTAAACTCTTAATTTGCTTTGTATGATCACATATTTAAAAATAGGGGGGAAATGTAGGGACAGACAAGAGCTCCTGAATGAAATACTGATGCTATATGAACTAATTCTTCATTGATAATATGAAAGTGTCATATACATATATTAAACCATCACAAAATTATATCCCAATTAAGATATTTCCTCTGATCAATAAACAACCAGAATTCTTTCTGTAGACTGGCTAAATTTAGAATTACAAGGTCAAAGTTAGTTGGAAGTACATTTGTTGAGCAAAACATTTTTATGCTCAATGGTATTATTTTAGATCTTTCAGAGAATGCAAAATAGATTCAAGGTAGTATATAATCCAATGAGGAAGACATGAATATCAATATTCAAAATGTCAAGCTGAATGTACTAAATGTTCTAATGGATATGAGTACATATAAACTGCAGAGACCAGTTATTTTATGTTGCATCATGTAGCTCTATTGTCTTTGTAAATTTTTTATTTTGCCCTTTCATGATGCACTGGACTCTTATATACTCCTTTCACTGTCTTTATACTTAAAAAAATAATGTGTATGGAAACTAAAAACACAGAAATATAGAGAGAAAAATCAATATCAAGTAAAATGAATGTCTTAAATACATGTTTATTCATGTGTTTGGTTTGTTTTGGGGGAGAATCACAGCTGATTCATCAGATTTATATAGATCTATATATAGTTATATATATAATTTTATGCTTTTCTGTATATTTTACATTTTATGCTTACAGATGACCTTATTGTCAATATTTCTGTCAAGTACATTTTCTCAACACCTGTCATAAAATGCTACAGGCTTCTATGCACATGTGATACCATATTGGAATGATCCAGTTCATTTGCCATAATGCAAATAGGTAGAGTACATGTTGAACAACATATTTAAGCAGTCCTATATTTTGATCAAGGGAGACTTTGAGAAGATTTTGGATGGCATACTATATAAAGATTATATCAGTATAATTATTATTGAAACAAATTGACCAAAGAGTTGCAATTGTAAAACATCTCCTTTTTGTTAAAGATGATGATGAGACGCATAATTAAAGGTATTCAATTTGAGCTTTGCATAGCCACTACATATATATATTTACATGTGTCTAGAAATGTCATTTTTTTTTTTGCTTTTTGGGCCACACCTGGCCATGCTCAGGGGTTACTCCTGGCTCTGCACTCAGGAATTACTCCTGGAGGTGCTCGGGGACCATATGGGATGCTGGGGATCGAACCCGGGCCGGCCCAGGCCGGCCGCAAGGCAAACGCCCTACCCGCTGGGCTATCACTCCGGCCCTAGAAATGTCATTTTTAAAATATGTTAAACATATTTTTAAAACATGTTATGGTTACTTTATTCTTCACAGAAAAGATTTTAAGTAGTATTTTGTAGAAAAGAGCAGGAACATGTAGAACAAATATTGTTGGAGTTTTTAGTTCTTAGCTATGTTCTGTATATTGAGTGACCATGGAGCATTAAACATAGCTATTATGGTACTGATAAAATGTTGGACCTGTGTCTAACACCATGCACAAAAAAATCAGAGCAAAATGGATTAAAGATCTCAATATCAAACTTGAATCTATAAAGTACATTGAAGAAAATATAGAAAAAAACCCTCCACGACATTGAAGCTAAAGGCATCTTCAAAGGTGAAACATCACTAACAAAGCAACTAGAAGAAGAGATAAACATATGGGACGACATGAAACTAAAAAGCTTCTGCACCTCAAAAGAAACAGTGACCAAGATACAAAGGCAGTCCACAGAATGGGAAAGAATATTCACCCAATACCCATCTGATAAGGGGTTAATATCCAGTATATATCAGGCACTGGTAGAACTTTACAAGAAGAAAACAAACAAACCCATCAAAAAAATGGGGGAGAAGAAATGAACAGAAACTTCAGCAAGGAAGAAATTGAATGACCAAAAAACATATGAAAAAAAATGCTCATCATCACTAATCATCAGAGAGATGCAAATCAAAACAACAATGAGATATCATTTTACACCACAGAGACTGGCACATATTCAAAAGAGCAAGAACAACAAATGCTGGCATGGATGTGGGGAAAAGGGGACACTCATCCATTGTTGGTGGGAATGCTGGCTGGTACAGCCTTTCTGGTAAACAATATGGACATTCCTCCAAAGACTAGAAATTGAACTCCCATTTGACCCAGCCATACCACTCCTGGGAATCTACTCTGGGAAGCCAAAAATATGCAGCGGAAACACCATCCCTACTTTTATGTTCATAGCAGCATTATTCACAATAGCCAGAATCTGGAAACAACCAGAGTGCCCGAGAATCGACGACTGGATAAAGAAGCTTTGGTACATCTAAACAATGGAATACTATGCAGCTGTTAGGAAAAATGAAGTTATAAAATTTGCCTATAAATGGATGGACATGGAGAAGATTATGTTGAGTGAAATTAGCCAGAAGGAGAGAGACAGATACAGAATGACTACATTTCTTTGCATGACATAAATATATATGTGCATATTATGATACCAATATCCAAGGTCAAGTGAAACATGAATAAGGAGGTCTTGTCAAAGGTGGAAATTATCACAAACATGTGGGAGTCAGAGGCTAGGTAAGACAGAAAATGGAACAGTGTGCTAACAATTGTCAAAAAGTACTAAAACCAATCTAGAAATGAGCTTTAAATACAGGCAAAAAGATACACATGACAACCATTTAATGTATGTTCTGTAATCCATAGTCTGGAAGGGAAGGAAAAGAGAAAGAGAGAGAAAGGGAAAGAAATAAAGAACCTACCATGGAGGAGGGATGGGGGAGGGGGAGGGAACCGGGGACATTGGTGGTGGAAGATGGGCACTGGTGGAGGGATGGGTGCTGGAACACTGTATGACCAAACCCAACTATGAACTTTTTAATTGTATATCTTTGTAATTTTAATTTAAAAAACAACAAAAATGTTCTATTTGTTCTGTGTGTTCTAGATGTCAATGATTTCTCATACTACAGATGAAAAAAGTTTGTATACTTTAGGAAAAAAGAACATACAATATGATTAGAATAATTTGATTTATTAAATAACAATGTTTTACAGACCTACATTGTTCAATGTTTTTTGTCTGTCCTGTCTTGTAACTGATTGAGTAATAATTGAGTAAAACATAAATCCAATCATCAAAGTGTGCTTATATTATACATATATATATACATAAGTGCCTGTTTGTATACACAATAAACACACCCAATATTTATCAAATATTTTATCCCAGGTAAGGCATAAAAGAAAGACACAGTTATTGAATATAAAATGTTAATTACAAAAAACATAACTAGAAGTACATTCTCTTTTCTTTTTTTAGACCAAAATTGCCTATCTCTTTTTTTCTAACAGTGGTCAGAATTTGAGAGAAGTGTGACAATTTAGTTGTATGTAAATAGGTACACAAAGGAAATTCCCATCTCAGAAGCAGCTACTGAGAATCAGAATAGCAGGTATACAGTTTTCTATGTCCTAAGTCACTAAAGTAAGTACTTACCACAGTATTATTTCAGCTAGACATGAAGAATGCTGATCACCATCATTAATAAAGACCATATACAAACTTATGCACACAATAAATCTTATATTCCCTACACACAACTTTTTATTAATTCTAAAAATGAATCATATCTTTTTATTGCATTAAGGTGCATTTTTACTTTGTATATGACTTCATTTGTTTTATCAATCTTTATAAAATAACCTGATATTTATTTTGTGTGGCTAAAATGTCTGCCTTCAATTTTTTCTCTCATTTAACTTGCTCTTTGAAAAACAAAATATTAACGCTTGCAACATATGCTTTAGAAGTATTTCTATCTTTATAATTTGCTGTTCACACTATAAGATTCTGAAATAAAACATTTTTAAAATATAGAATGGTAAACCTAAGTATATAGGCAATATATATAACTATATAATATAATTACTTATCACCTAAACATCCTAATAAATGTGTATTTTAGTAAAGCAACTACTACAAAAATTAAAACTAACGTCTACTGAAAACACATAACTGCTCGAATATGGCAGACTCCCTGGGCTTGTTAGTCTTAGTTCTTTATTTAGTCTTTGAGACTTAACAAAAATGCAGTCATGACTATAATACACATCAAATAACAAATTGAGTAGGAAGGAACATAGATAATATTGGATTCATAAGCTGCTCTGCTATCATTGTTTATACACAGGGCTTAGACTTGATTAGGTGGCATGGGATGATGCAAATGGCATAACAAATCTCTATTAATTGGGAAAGATTTCTCAAAGGATATAGATTTTAAACTCCTCTCTAAAGAAGTTGAGTAAGGATGTTGGAGAAGAAACTATTGTGGAATGATAACTCGTTTCCATAAAGAGGTTAAAAAACATTTAGGTTTGTAGGAAGAGTTTGGGAGCTTATGGGGAAAGCTGAAGCCTGAATCAAGATTGCTCTACATTTCCTGTGAACAGTGATCGATTCCTAGTCTTGGTAAATTGGGCAGTTGCTGTGGTGGCAACATTATTTGAAAGAAATAACTTGAGATGCAACTTGATGGAAAGTCAATTCAACAATTATAAAAGTTGTGAAATGACCATGGTATGATGTTGACATATAATACATTATTTACATGTGTGCACATATTTTATGTTATTTTTACCTTTTTCTTTCTGTTTTGTTTTGTGGGGGTTGTGGATGCTCCGGGCTAACTCAGGGTATGCACTTAGGGGAATCACTCCTATTGGAGTTCCAGGGACTGTATGTGCAATGTCACATATAGTCCAATCACATATAGTCCAATTAGGTGTCTAATCAAGGACACCCCATGTGCAAGCCAAGCACCTACCTACTGTAGAGTTGCTCCTGCCCTTGCTTTCATTTTTTTTCTTTTTTTTTTTTTTTTTTTTGCTTTTGGATCACTCCAGGCAATGCTCAGGGCTTTCTCTTGGCTCTGCACTCAGGAATTACTCCTGGCGGTGTTCGGGGGACCATACGGGATGCCGGGGATCAAACCCAGGCCGGCACAGGCCGGCCGCGCAAGGCAAATGCCCTACCCGCTGGGCTATCACTCCGCCCCACATATTTTATGTAATAATGTTGAAGATAATTATCTGAAGCCACTTAAAATAGAGTAGAAAGTGATTTATTTTAAATATTCTCAAACAACTAATTTTTATTTTTTATTATACCACTGCACGATATTTACAATTTGCAATTATAAAAATGTTCATGATTGGGTTTAAGTCACATATTCTTCCAGCACCCATCCCTCCACCAGTGCCCTATTCCCACCACCAATGTCCCTATATTCCCTCCCCCTACCTCCAGTCTGCCTCTAAGTGGCACTTTTCCTTTTCTTCTCTCTTTTTCTCTCTCCTCTCTCTCCTCTCTCTATATATATATGTATATATATATATATATATAAATATACATATATATATTAATCACTCCCCCCTCTTCCCTTCTCTTCCACAGTGTGGCTTGCCCTACAGACATTTAGGGATTTTGAAGAAAACTAAATTTAAATGTGCAGGTCTCCAATCTAGAGTTCTATTGAGGAAAACAATAGTAACACATGAATATAAATTACCTGGATAAAATTATTTTTCTAAGTCAGGTGATTTGTTCACAGTGTTTGTGATTTTGTTGTTATTGTTTCAGGGGGACACATCTGGCAGTTCTCAGGGTTTATTCCTGGTTCTGCTCTTAGGAAACACTCCTGTTTGTGCTCAGGTGACTGTATGGGATGCCAGGATAGAAACCAAGTTAACCCCATGCAAGCCATCTAATCTTTCTCACTGGTTTTGCCACGTTAGGAATAAAATTATTATCAGCCAGAAAATGCAGTTTTGTCTTGCAGGCTTATTTTTTATCTCCTTTTATTTATTTAAACACTATGATTTACAAAGCACAAAGATTTTCACAATACACTGATTAGAAAGTGGTTCGAAAATCATTCAGCATTGGGGGCGGGAGCGATAGCCCAGCGGGTAGGGCGTTTGCCTTCGACGCAGCCGGCCTGTGCCAGCCCAGGTTTCGATTCCGTCATCCCATATGGTCCTCTGAGCACTGCTAGGAGTGATTCCTGAGTGCAGAGCCAGGGGTAACCCCTGAGCATCGCCGGGTGAGCTCAAAAAGCAAAAAAAAAAAAAAAAAATATATATATATATATATATATATATATATTCAGCACCAATCCCACCACCAGCGTGCCCCCTCCACCAAGAACTGCATTCCCTGCCACCTTCCATCCCCATCCACTTGCCTGCTCCCTTAGCCCGCATCAATTATGTTGATCATTACAGCCCATGAAAGGGAATGGCATTGACAAGTCATGACTTTTTGTTTTCTGGGATGTTGTGTAGGAGTCTATCTGATTCTGTTCTTGGATTCACTTTCTGTGTTTCCAGAACACAGGTGTTTTCTGTCAACCCCAGACACACCACCACTGCTCCTACGGACAACACCTATTTCACATTTATCTCAACCTCTATTTGACCTTGTCCTATGCATACACTGATAATCTATTTTGCATTGTTCATTGGAGCCACTGCTCTAAGTACAGTCGATGAATATGGTCTAGACAAAAGTCATTGGAGATTCTTAAATCTCCACTGTGCCATCTGAGCCCACTGTATAGAAAATTTTCAATATGTTCCCACATCATGTCCACACATTTGTGTCTTGCAGGCTTTATGATTGATGAAATGTGTCTATTGGAATGTATCTATATCTTGAGTTTTTATATAAAATCTCTAGATATTTTCATTATCTTGCAGAAGATTATGTAGGAAATTATGCAGTATTTCACTTAGAAAGTGAAATGCTTTCTTTTTTTTTTTTTTTTTTGCTTTTTGGGTCACACCCGGCGATGCTCAGGGGTTACTCCTGGCTCTGCACTCAGGAATTACTCCTGGCGGTGCTCGGGGACCATATGGGATGCCGGGATCGAACCCGGCCGGCACAGGCCGGCTGCGAGCAAGGCAAACGCCCTACCGCTAGGCTATCACTCCAGCCCCAGAAATGCTTTCTTATTTTACAAAATAAGTGGAGATTTTAACTCTGAACAACTGGAATTATTGATGATCTCATAGAATTTCATAAAAGTTAGTAGTTTATACCTTGCATTGCTATTTAAATATATGATTAATTGGAGATAATCAGCATCTGGCTTTAGTAATTTTAAGAGAGAAAAGGTTGTCATTGAAAACATGTTCAAAATTTTTATACGTACACTTTAATTTATTCAGTGATTTTATCATAAAAATAAGGTATCATTAAGGTTATTATCTCATTCATTCAAGAGAATAATATTTTCACATGTTAGAAAAATTATATAGAATAAATTTGTTGTTCTATTAGTGAGAGATATGCCATCCTAGAAGTACTAAACTTTAAAGTAAATTTGTTATCAACTTATTCTAATGATATGCAGTCCATTCATCATTCTTCATTGAGAGTTAAAACATTAAAGAAGCAGTGTATCAAATTGAAAGACTCCAACTTGAATAAAGTGAGTATAGACCATTTTGGTTTCCAAATGTATTCCAACTAAATGTCTAAGAATCACGTGTAATTTGATAACTGGTAGTTTAGGTCTACCTGCCACTACCCAGACTTTTAGTTCAATGTATATCACAGGTACATTCTGTCAAATGTTACTTGCAATGATGGCTTAATGAGAAAATTCCACTAGTTAATCACACATTTACTCCAGATGTGGTAACTGAATGTTTCTTCACATGAATTGATCTCAATCAATCCAAAATAAGAACACAATCTTGTACTATAAAATAGAAAATGAACTGCTTGTTTGGCATAAAATCGCCAAATACTAAAAAAATAATTCTTACAAAATCAGGTTGTAATAGTGTGTACTCTTCATAATAAAAGATCATTGTTCTGACCAACTTTTCCAAAGTTGTGTAAAATTGAGACTATATGAATTCACAGTTGTAGCCCTTGTCTTGTTCACCATGACTTAATTCCATGCTAATCTTTGGAAATTTTATTTTGATTCTTCATTGTTGATTATTTCAGTTTTGATCAGAAAACTCATGTTTTTCTGATTATGAAAGACATATTCAGGTAAAAAAATACAAGCTAGGAAGAAAACTGAAGCTGAAGAAATGATAATTTGAAATAACATAAATACCTTTTAATAATTCTGAAATATTCATTCATCCGGATTGTTTAAAGATATTTCTGTAATGACTCAGAGAGGCTTGCTTGTCCTTATGTGTAATTAAAGCTGTTCCTTTCATATCAAAGGCTAAGCTACAGATGATTTTTCAAGTTGTTGGTTTTTTTCTCCCTCCTAGACATTTAACAAAACCTGGCCACAAGTAAGCTTTTGGAGAAGAATATTTTTCTTACTGGTGATTTAGATTCGATCCAAGGAAACAAAGGTAATTTATAACTTTAATTTACTAAAAGCATGAGAATTGAATATGCTAGGATTCAATAACTGCTCTGTGACGCTTAACTCCAGCTGTATCTGTCTTTGTGAATGGTGATTAAAAAGGCAAATTTGCTTACATCTTTCCTTGCTGACACCAAGGTCATAGCTTTATGGCTTTTCTTTCATTTGCTCATCTACAGTAATTTCTATTTTTGGCTACTCTTGCAAAAAACTGGATGCTTGGATCAAGCTAGATATTTTCATACTTCAATTGTAGCACTAGGTAAAATATGTTCTTATAGGGAAAAAGAAGAAGATTACAAAGAAGAATAATATAGCTGATTTTTATCATGAAACATTACCAGTAACATGATATTTAACATGGAAAAAATATTCCACACATTGTTCTTTGTTACCAAGTAAAATTCCCTTTGTAATGGTAGTTTCCTGATAGTATTTATAAAATAAATAATTTATGGCCTTACCTGTAACTGAAAAACATGACAAAATCATTAAAAAATAATTTTGTAGCTCCTTCAGAGTAAATCTTCCACAACTTGTTATAGTGCTAATCGTAAGCATGTTATACAGTAAGTTTGCCTGAAGCTAAGTTAAGCAGGCAGATTAGGACTGTAATACAGTATCAGGACTCATAAATCAAGCATGCTTGGAGATTTCCTTTCACTTACTGCTCCTTCTTACAGTTCAGACAAGTCATAATTACACATCAGTAGGCATTGTGAGCAGAGGAATGAGCTACAACATAACGCACAATAAACCCTGTCATATAAAAGCAAACTGGATAAAATAACAGAAGCAATACTCCATTTTACAACATCACACTAAAGAATTACACTGTGCCATTGTGTATTATTCTGATCAATCATGAATCCATCCACAATTGACAGCTCAGTGCGCAAAAATTTACCAGTGAAGAATAGTTTCCAGTTTTATTATTTTCTAGTTTGATTATACACATTAAGCATAAGACTGTGTGTGATTCAGAAAAGCCACAGGTACATAATATAACTCTGCCCTGCACACATTGCAATTAAATAAATTCTGCTAATGCTCTTTTTAAAGCTTTCTTTTATTAGACATGCTTAAAATAATTCATACCAGATGAACTGTAAGTGGTTCTTTATTCATGTTTTATTAGTATTATAATTTTGAGTAATTATTCAGGTATTCTTGTTACCTTAGACCAAAGAGATGTTGACTCTGAAGTCTTTTCTGTTATTTTCAGGCTTAGATGATATTACCACTAAGCTCAAAGGACCCTCCTTTATCACTAGGTTTGAGCAGAACATTGAAAATGGGATTTAATGAAACATGAGCAAATATTGGTTGTTTCAATTCTAATAAAACATTTAAAAGAACTAATAAATGTAAGGTAATTGTTGAATGCTAATCTAAAATTGCTACTCCCGGTTTTATTTTATAGTAGGAACTCAGCAGGTGTTGGGGGATATATTTCTCACATTATTCATCAAATATTGTTTTGAGAGGCACCAAGGTGTTTTTACCTACTCCACATTCATAAGAATTTAATTATGGTTAATATATTAATGATATTAGAAGTATGGAGAAAGAATTTTAAACCCAGAGAGTAAATTATATGCCGTAATGGATTTTCCTCTGGACATCATTGCGCACATTTTAAGTACGGTTCCTGGATACATATAGGTGCTCATGATGAGAAATGAGAGGCTTACATAACAATTTTATTTTAATTGCTATTATTGTATTTTTGTCCTCCATAGGATGCCCTTTTATGGCTATTGGAATTTAGAGAGAATTCAGGGACTTTGACTGAAGAAATCCTGAAAGAGTTGAAATGGGTAAAGGTGGTATACTTTAATGAAAACAATAATATTTTATTGTTTCCTGAATCCTGAAAGCTTGAACTGAAACTTGAGTTGACTGAAGTTCCACTATGTCCTTAACAGAAGTGTCACACAGTCACACACAAACACACATACTCACATACACTCCCACATTTGTGTGCATGGATAAATAAGTATGGGCATAGAACCATATAAGGTATACTGTGTTTGAGCAGAGTATTAGTCTTGACTCACTAGTAATGAGTTAAATAATATTTATTAAAATGTACTATATGTTAATAACTATGGTATCACTGTATCACTGTATCACTGTCTTCCCGTTCATCGTCAATTTGCTCGAGTGGGCACCAGTAACATCTCCATATGACCTGTCTCATGCAAGTAGAGCCCAAGGGCACCTGCTTGTTCCAGGAACATAAAGAGCCTCAAACTATTCCATCAGGTCATGGGAATGAGGTTTATAATTGTTACTGGTATCTGGAATATCAAATACGACACGGGTAGCTGGCCAGGCTCTGCCGTGCGGGTAGCATACTCTTGTAGTCGTCTCAAAATCCAGCATTTATTGATGAACCGCTGAGGCCAGAAGCGGCCGCTTGAGCCAGGCTGTGATAGGCTGGTCTACTGGGTGGAGTTCTGATGAGGGGAAGGTCCGGATGTGGAAAATGGAGGTCCTCATGGAGTGGGAGGTTGTCTGGCTTGTTGTGAGGCTCTGCTGGTGGCGGGCCAGAGCTAGAACCTGCCATTCCTCACGGGCACCTCATGAGCGGCTGAGCACAGTGAGAGCCAGTAGCAGCTCTGCCCCATGTCTGTCTCTGGATCAGCATACCTGGGCCGGATTAAAAAAAGACTGCAGCAGGATGGATCTCAATGAGCTGGGCTGTGATAGACTGGTCTTCTGGGTGGAGTTCCGATGAGGGGGAAGTCCGGATGTGGAAAATAGAGGTCCTCATGGAGTGGGGGGGTCGTCTGGCTTGTTGTGACGTTCTGGGCTGAACTATGGCATATTTTTAGATATTTAATTTTCAGATAAAATGAATGGTATTATTGAAAACTATCATTCCAGTTTAGCTTATAAGTAAATTTTCCATAATTATGCAGCTTGAAGATGATATATTTGGTACCTTAATAAAGCAAATATATGTACAGAGATTTTATCACTCACTTTGCATCATCAAGGATCAGACTCTTTATCTTTCAAACTATTAATACATTTAATTTACCCTTATATGAGCAGGTTTCTATGAACATAATTCATGTCAAGATTTGGCTCTGGACTACATCCCAAACTGAAAGAATTGAATTGTCCAGAAAATTTCCCTTAGAATATCTTGTCAGAAGAAGCAAATCAGAGAGAAGCGAAAGAGCTGTTCCTTTATTGTTTTCTGTTTTCTTCCTATTCCTGATGACAGTGTTTAATGCATGAGTCTTCATTTGCTAATTGTTTGTTTCCTTCAAAAGATTTGCATTATGTTTGCCTTAATTTTTTTTTTTTTTTTGTCACAACCGGCAACGCTCAGGTGTTACTCCTGGCTCTGCACTTAGGAATCACTCCTGGCGGTGCTCAGGGGGACCATATGGGATGTTGGGGATCGAAGCCAGGCCAGTAGAGGCCGGCCGTGTGCAAGGCAAACGCCCTACCCGCTGGGCTATTGCTCCGCCCAAAATTTTTTTTTTAATTTTTTATTATACCACAGTGAAACATACAATTACAAAGGTGATCATAATTGGTTCTTGGTAATACAGTATACCAGCACCCATCCCTCCACCAGTGCCCCATTTCCACCACCAATGTACCCCACCCCTCCTGCCCACCCCCATGCTGCCTTAATAGCAGGTACCCCAGTTTCCTCTCTTTCTCTCTCTGTCTCTCTCTCTGTCTCTGCATCTCTCTGCCTCTTATTTTACACATTGTGGCTAGCCCTGAGGGTATTTAGAGTTTATCACTTAAGTCTCTTTGTGTATATTCAATGGTGAGTCTTAATCTGCCATTACCATTTCCCACATTTAGTAAAACACTGGTATCTATTTATGTCGTATTAATGAATGCAGTCATTCTATATCTGTCCTTTTCCTTCTGACTAATATCACTCAGCATGATAGTCTCCATGTCCCTCCATTTGCAGGTAAATTTCATAATGTCATCTTTTCTGACAGCCGCATAGTATTCCATAGTGTAGATGACCCACAGTTTCTTTAGCCAGTCCTCTGTTCTTGGGCATTTAGGTTGTTTCCAGATTCTAGCTATAGTGAATAGCGCAGAGATGAATAAAGAAGTACAGATATTGTTTCTGCTATGTGTTTTTCGGTCTCTCGGGTATATTCCCAGGAGTGCTATTGCTGGATCAAATGGGAGCTCAATATCTAGTTTTCGGAGGAATGCCCATATTGTTTTCCAAAAGGGCTGGACCAGTCGGCACAAAATTTTAATAGTATAGGAAACTTACCAAAATCAATGAACTCTTTAGTAGGTAGAGATAAGGGAAAGATGCTCCTTTGACCCCATAATTGAAGATTATGGTGAATTTCAGTAGGAAAAGCCAAAAGATTTTTTCTCTTTATTGAAAATTTGTTCATGAATGTGCCATTTGGCCCTTACTAATATCTAATTGACATTTAATCCAAATAGTCCGTTTATGTGTCAGAAGTCAAGTAACTGTTAGTTCAATATAAAACATATGCGTTGGACCTGTGTCTAACACCATGCACAAAAATCAGATCAAAGTGGATTAAAGATCTCAATATCAGACTTGAATCCATAAAGTACCTTGAAGAAAATATAGGAAAAATCCTCCATGACATTGAAGCTAAAGGCATCTTCAAAGATGAAACATCTCTAACAAAGCAACTAGAAGAAAAGATAAATATATGGGACTACATGAAACTAAAAAGCTTCTGCACCTCAAAAGAAACAGTGACTAAGATACAAAAGCAGTCCACAGAATGGGAAAGAATATTCACCCAATACTCATCTGATAAGGGGTTAATATCCAGGATATATCAGGCACTGGTAGAACTTTACAAGAAGAAAACAAAACAACCCCATCAAAAAATGGGGAGAAGAAATGAACAGAAACTTCAGCAAGGAAGAAATTCGAATGGCCAAAAAACATATGAAAAAAATGCTCATCATCACTAATCATCAGAGAGATGCAAATCAAAACAACAATGAGATACCACTTTATACCACAGAGACTGGCACATATTCAAAAGAACAAGAACAACAAGTGCTGGCGTGGGTGTGGGGAAAAGAGGACACTCATCCATTGTTGGTGGGAATGCCGGCTGGTACAGCCTTTCTGGAAAACAATAGGGACATTCCTCCAAAGACTAGAAATTGAACTCCCATTTGACCCAGCCATACCACTCCTGGGAATCTACTCTGGGAAACCAAAAATACCCAGCAGAAACACCATTCCTACTTTTATGTTCATAGCAGCATTATTCACAATAGCCAGAATCTGGAAGCAACCCGAGTGCCTGAAAATAGATGACTGGATAAAAAGCTTTGGTACATCTACACAAAGGAATACTATGCAGCTGTTAGGAAAAATGAAGTTATAAAATTTGCCTACAAATGGATGGACATGGAGAAGATTATGTTGAGCGAAATTAGCCAGAAGGAGAGAGACAGTTACAGAATGACTGCATTTATCTGCATAACATAAATATATAGGTACATATTATGATACCAATATCCAAGGTCAAGTGAAACATACATCAGGAGGTCCTGTCAAAGGTGGAAATTATCACAAACGTGTGGGAGTCAGAGGCTAGGTAAGACAGAAAATGGAACAGTGTGCTAACAATTGTGAGGGTACTAGTGCCAACCTAGAGCTGAGCATTGAATGGAGGCAAGGGGATGCACATGACAACCCTTTGGTGTATGTTCTGTAATCCATGGTCTGGAGAGGAGGGAAGAGAGAGGGATAGAGAAATGGAAAGAAATGGAGAACCTGCCATGGAGGAGGGCTGGGGGGAGGGGGAGGGAACCGGGGATGTTGGTGGTGGGAGATGGGCGCTGGTGGCGGGATGGGTGCTGCTACACTGTGTGACCAGGACCCAAATATGAACTTTTTGGTTGTATATCTTTGTAATCGTAAAAATAAAAAAATTAAAAAAAAAAGAGAAATGGTAAAAAAAAATAAAATATATACTTTCTCTTTAAAAAAAAACATATGCGTTATAAAACATTTTGTAGTTTATCAATTCATTTGTTATAGCAGAAAATTTAATGAAGTGAGAGAATTCTATAAAAGGCTGGCGTAGATATAGATTCAAGAGAACTTAATGACTTCAGATAATTCTGTGTAAAAATAAAAAATAAATTTATTGCCGGTTGGGTAAACGGGGTACAGTACTCATAGCTTCTAGGGTTTTGATATACAAAACTTCTATACCTTCACCACTACCAAAGTGTTATAGATCCCCACCACAGCCCTTAAACATATTTTTATACATAACAAAACTCTTTTGTCACTTTTCTTCCTGTTGTTCATTGAGTTGCTTGAGCGGGCACCAGTAATGTCTCCACTCCTTGGAAATGAGGTCCATTTTTGTTACTATTTTTGGTATATCTAGTACACCACGGGTAGCTTGCCAGGTTTTCCGTGACTCTGGGTTCATCCCAGTAAGCCCCAAAAAATGCTTTATGACCCTAAAATTCCATTCTAGCAATTAATTTCCACCTTGTTACTATTAAACACTTTTATATAAGCTAGTGAATACTTTGAGGATGCAGTTTCTTTTATATGGAACTTTTGTTTTTTATTGGTTGTTAGTGAAATTTACAAAAGGTGAGAATAAAATGGAAATAAAAGGATGGGAAAGATAACTTCATAGCCTTTATTATCTGTAAATAGAAAACATTTTAATAATAGGGAAACATTCATCTCTTCATGCAAATTATCCTGTTAATACATTAGAACATATGCTGAAGACCAAGATCACGGGCCTTGACCCTGAACTGTAAGACACATCACCATTAAACTGTACAGAAAGTCAACAACTTAAAATAAGTTACTTAAAATTTACAACAGAATGGAGAAAGTTACAAAGATAAGAAAATATCAAATGCAGATACTGAGAAAAAAAAGTTTCTGTGAAGATGAGAGGTGGCAGAGGGTAATTTAGTCTTTAACTCAAAATGTTGCTAACATCAGTTAGAATTAATATAAAGGGTCTATTATGAGACATCTGTTAACTTGGTCAGCCAAATCAGAATAAGACTTCTTTATGATTTCTAAGTAGTCATCAATTTTCAGTGGGCATCAATGTGGACAGAAAAACTGTTTGAAATACAAATAGAGTTGAACTTCAACTGTAAGAGAAAAGGCATTTTGGCAACAGAAAATAACTGTCAGAATATATAGATATTGAAATAATGAGTAATTCATAGTTGATTTCTGGTTTGAAATTATGTAAGTATATGCAGCCGTAGGGTTAAAAAAGCCTTTTTTCTTTCTCATTTATTTTCTTACAAAGTGTTATTATCTAGACTATTTAAATAGCAACTATGCAAATTTCTCATGCTTTAAAAAATATTTTACCAGAGAATTCTCGACCAATCAATTATTTCTATTTACTTATTTCCCCAATTCTGAGCAGATGAGTATCTAGTGAAAAAGATTCTTTTATTCTGAAGTTGATTTGTATAGAATTCTAAAGCCATTTTCTGTAAAAAGATTTTGAAAAGGAAGAATACAGTGAATCATATGAAGAAAATACTTTTCTACCCCTGTGAGGTAATTCTTTTTCCTCTGTCTTTTCCTTAGCAGAAATTTTGGAAAAGAATTAATTCAAAAGTAACAGGTTTAGTATAAAAATTAAACTTAATAAGGAATAGTTATGTAGTGAGAATATTTAGCAGTGATTGACTTTATACTTATCTCACACTGCTTCTGCTCTTCTTTGGTTTGCTTTTCTGTTTGTTTGAGGTCATATTAGAAGTTTCCAAGTTTGCTTCTTTCTATGTGCTCAGTGGTTATACCCGGCAGAGCTCAGGGGACCATGTGTGGTACTAGGAATGAAACCTGGGTTGTCTGCATGTGGGGATTGCTTCATTTGCTGAACTATCTCTCCGGCACCGCTTTCATTTAGACCAATAGGAGTGGCTCCAGCCCCACTGGACCCGAATAGCACCACATGTCCCTGCCAGAGCAAAACCCTGCCTTATTATGCCTACACAGCAGGGCCGAGCATCATCACGAGTGACCTCAGGTCTGTCAAACACTGCTAAGGAGGTCTTCCAAGTAAATAAATGCATGCATAATTGTTATGATACAGACATCTAATAATAACTCTCTCAAACTGAGATAAAATTTTATAGGAACATTTGATAGAGGTGGCCATAAAAAATATTTTAAGTCCATGAAGCTGAATTGGGTTTTCAAGGTATATAGATCAACATGACCAGTACTGGCCACGCCTTGAAAGATCTCACAACACAAGCTTTGAAAGAGGAAGAGAAGCCAGTAAGAGTTTGGGAAGCTACAGTGAGGACGGTGCAAATTCCAGGGAGTGGGTGTTCTGAGAGTCAACTAAAGAAAGTGTTTCCAGATTTAGCTTAATAGAAACTGAAAAATCTATCCTTAGAAATGGAAATAGTGATATTAAATGGATAATCATAATAAAAGTAGTTCTTATGGTGTTTCTAATAAAATGTCTTAACCAAGTGGACTTCAGAGAGAATGTGGTTAGAGAAACTGATGACAGCTGGTTTGAACAACACTGAAATTTTCTTGGAAAGAGAAGCATAGAGGAAGAGCCATAATTGAAAAGAAAGTAGGTTTTAGAGATATTTTAAGATTCAATGAGTACTGTTTACATTACGATGGAAATAAATACAAAAGATACAACTAGTTTTTTTGTCATGGAGGTGGTGTGGTTTGAGCAGCACCAGGCTGTGTTTAGGGCTTTCTCCTGGTTCTGTGCTCTGATGGTGCTCTTCATCCATGTGGAGTGCTAGGAATCATACTCGGGCCAGCCAGGTGCAAGGAAAGTGCCCTGTCTGCTCTATTATTTTTTCTTCTTTTTGGGTCACACCAGGTGATGCTCAAGATTACTCTTGGCTCTGAACTCAGGAATTACTCCTGGTGGCTCACAGGGGATCATATGGGATGCTGGAGATTGAACCCAGCTTGGCCACGTGCACTACTTGCTGCATTATCGCTCTGGTCCACTTGCTGTACTATTGCTGCGCTCCTCAAACAACTGATTTTTTGTAAGAGAAAATTATTGATATAATATACGGAAATGATAACGGCTATATATATGAATTGAAAAGCTGACTTTAGGGAGAAATACCGCTTATACCGTTAGCTATGTTAGTACCTGTTATACATATCTTCATATGTTCTATTTATCTACTTGTGAATGTCTGTCACCCATATACATGCCAGTAATGAAAGGAGAACTATATGTTTTCTTAAGTGGGGCCCTGTGCCTTTTGGAATTTGTGACTATTCTATTTGCTTCAATTTTCAAAAAGAAGAGGGTGATCTGGTAATCAATTGAAATCAAGTTGTGTTGAGGAAGCAGAGAAGTTAGTGTTTGGGATATTTTTAGACACAGTAATTCAAGAATTTAGTATGAGAAAAACATAGAAATTTTATATATAACATTTAGTTCATACTCTTTTGGCATAGAAAAAATATGCCACCTGCATGGCAGAGCCTGGCAAGCTACCCGTGTCATATTTGATATGCCAAATACCAGTAATAATTATAGACCTCATTCCCATGACCTGACGGAATGGTTTGAGACTCTTTATGTTCCTGGAGCAAGCAGATACCTTTGGGCTCTACTAGCATGAAACAGGACAGAAGTTACTGGTGCCCACTTGAGCAAATCGATGATGAACGGAAGGCAAGTGAAGTGATTTAGTTCCTAATTTATCAATTTAAGAGAGAAACCAGTGCAGTGCAGGTGGTGTTGTTTTCTCTAGCCATTGAAGAGCACAGAGCAAGAGAGTTGAATTAGCTCATTATCGTGTTGCCCGAGTGCAAGAAAGCATCAAGACAGTCAAAGCGAACAGAAACATAAGCAAAGAGAGTGGTTACTAAACCCCTATAGAAATCCTTTCAGCTCATAACCACTGGAGTAATATCTTGCAACGCCCTCTTAAGTTTTGTCTTTGGTTGGTGCTACGTCATCTTTATCTCTTGCCTTGGATCTGCCAAAAAGTCCTCTGTGCTCCACAACATAGGGCACATGATGCATTATTCTTTAGGGAAGTTTAAATATCAGCAATAAACTACCTATTTCAGCTATAAGTCCTTCACTTGTCCATTTTTATCAATATCCAATTATAGCATGGTCTTTCATCGTATTTATTTGTTTCTTTGCCATATCAGTCACATCTCTGGGAAGACCTGTCTCTCATGTGCTTACCACCATTCAGTATGATAAATCTAATAATAACTCACCACTTCTTAAAATACATCTCATTTCCCCTTTTCAAGACACAAATAATTCTCTCACTTTCAATCCCATTGCAGCTGGTTACTATTGATAAAACACAAGTGTGCCCAACCAGCACCACCAAATGTTATAGGGAGTACAGGCTCTCAATTTTTAGCCTCAAGCTGTTGAACTGAAAGCAAGAGACTTGAGAGGAGAATGGAAACAGGAGAAAAGAGATGAAATAGCAGAACTAGGGAAAAATTTTTAATGATGAGCAGGATAATGACAGGGGGAATTAAATCAGGGAAGAGTCAGGATTATGGGAGGGGATACCTCGAGAAGGATTCCAGAAGCCAGAAGTCCTTCTTGGGAAACCTTTAAGAAGAAAAGTAGGACTTATGTATGCTTTAATATTTTCACAGCAGGTAGGCTGCAAAAACAAGGAACTGATATTGAGGTGAGTTCTTTGATTATTCATCCAAGTTATCAGGCTTATCCTGGCTCCACGGTAATGACACATACTCTTGTGGCCTTTTTCGGGCCATTGCTTTCTCCAGTCTGATACTGCTCATTTTCCTGTCTTTCTGTCACTCTATACTAGCTTTGTATCCAATTACAGGCATGACCAATTATTTACATAGTTGAAGCTCAAGAAGCAAGGATTTTTCAAAGCTATGAAATATATAGTATCCATATATTTTTATTCCTGTTATTTAAATAATTTCAGGAACATAATTATCAGTAAATATTTTCTTAATCAGATTCAGGGACAAGTAAACTAAATTAGCAAACTTATTTTTGTCTTAGATGCCCTTGTGTGTATGGTTAAAGTGAAAAAGTTTGAATTTACTATGGCAGCAAATGTTTTAATATAAAAATATATCCCAAAGCTCTGACCATGGGAGAGACATTCCAGCTCCACAGTCTCCCCAGTAATTTGAATAGAGATGCAAAGCAAGCTGCTAAAACTATGAGTATTCCAGTGGAAAACTCTGAGGGTGTCCTCAGAAGGAGCAAACTGAACCCCTACTCTGTGGAAACCAAAGAGCTACACCCACATTCTACCTCCCCACATACAAGCCAGTAACGAAAGGAGAACTATATGTTTTCATAAGTGGGGGCTTTTCATAAGCAAAGGCACAGATTCACAGCCTCACCAATAGTCTAAGGAAAGATACAAAAGCTGCTGAGACACATCACACTAGTTCTACAGATCCTGGAATTACTGGAAAATACTGGTGTGCAACACCTCCAAATTCCACAATGCTAGCAGCCAGTAGGAGCACAACAAATTACATGGCAAAGTAGGATAGAAGCCTACTAAGATCAATAAACAAATATAACACACAAGGCTCAAACAGCAACAGACAGCTTTGTAAACCTTCAGACTTTAATGACCCCATTGTGAAATATCATGATTTTCAAAGATTTTCTATGGCTGAAGTATTTTTCAGTGGTTGCATTAGGCGGATTTTATTGTAACAAGCACAATTAATTATTTTTTGCCTGCTAAGGGGCAGTCCTGGCCAGTAGAAGGAAAGTTGCACTGATTATGGGATTGGTGTTGGAACATTGAATACCCTAAACAACTGTAATATGAAGAACGCTGTAAAAATATTGTTTAATAAAGTAAAATAATAAATTTATTTTAAGAAAAAAAGGTTTAATGTTAGAGATTAAAGTATAAGGTTTATGAGCAAAGACAGAGTGAAAGAGGAGAAAGAATGAGATAATATCGAATATAAAGTAAAACTGTGTATGTCAATTCTATTTGCAGACGATTGTGGCATAGTATCTAAATGGCAGAGGAAGAGGCCTATCTAAAAATGTTTGGTGAAAAGCAATAGAGATCACTTGATCACTTGATCACTTGAATCCCGTTATTCATCGATTTGCTCGAGCGGGCGCCAGTAACATTTCCATTAGACCCTATCACGTGCCAATGTAGCCCAATGGCATCTGGTTGATTCAGGAATATGAAGAGCCTTAAACCATTCCTTCAGGGTCTTTACAAAGAAGTCTGACCATCTTGTAGGTGGGTGGCCACATGATCTTTTGACATCCTGTGGGATCCAGTCGGTAACGGCTCTAGTCCAGCGGTTGTCTCCAAATCGCATTACATGTCCAGCCCATCTGATTTTCGATGCCTTGGCAAACGAGACAGCGTCCCTGATTCTGGAATAGCGACGGAGGTCAGAACTCCGTATTCCTTCTCTCACTTGAGTGAGGCGTGATATTCCAAGCATAGCTCTTTCAATTCCTCTCTGGGAGACCCGAATAGCATTCTCATCCTGCTTTCGTAGGGCCCAGGTCTCTGAGGCATAAGTTAATGTAGGGAGAATGGTGGAGTCAAAGAGTTGTGCCCGGAGACGGAGGTTCTTTGTCCTTTTAGCTATTTCTTCGATGCCTTTGAAGGCATTCCATGCCACTCTCTTCTCCTGCGCAGCTCAGGTTTTAGGTCATTCATCATGTTGACTTCTCGACCTAGGTACACATAACTGCTGCATTCAGAGATGTTTGTTCCATTGAGAGTGAATGGGGCCTCTGGAACTAGTTAATTCTTTATGAACATAGTTTTCTTCAGATTCAGCTGTAGACCTACCTTTCCACATTCTCGGTCAAAGTCAGCCAGCATTTGTGCCGCTTGGCTAATGTTTGGTGTTATTAGAACGATGTCATCAGCGAAGCGGAGGTGGTGTAGTTGCCGACCATCTATCTTCACTCCCATTCCTTCCCATTCTAATTGTTGCATGATGTTCTTGAGGGTGGCGCTGAAGAGTTTTGGTAAAATGGTATCACCCTATTGAACCCCCTCTTTTCACATTAATGATCACTTCTTTGTAGAATGGTGAGATCCTGGTGGTGAATTCGTAATACAGCTCACAAAGGATCTTGATATATTGGGTTTGAACATGCTGTTTGGCTAGGGCTTCGATGACTGCTTCAGTCTCCACAGAATCAAAGGCTTTCTGTAAATCAATGAACATGAGACAGCGCAGCATCTTGTACTCCCTACAAACCTCAATGAGCTTGGTTACCATGTGGATATGGTCGATTTTGCTGAATCCTTTCTGGAAGCCTGCTTGCTCGCATGGTTGTCCTTCATCTAGTGTTCTGCTAATCCTGTCCTTGTTAACACGATCATGGCCGTAAACATTGATTCATTTGAATGCCTTACAAACCGAATAGGACGATTACACTTGGAGAGATGTAGCCCACTGCCAGCAATTTCTATCTTCATTGTCTACGCACCAACATCCACATACAAAGAAGATGAAATTGAGAAATTCTACATGGAATTGGAGGAGTTCTATAAAAAAGATCACACCTTCTACAAGATCATAGTCGGTGATTTTAATGCCAAGATAGGACCGAGAAGATCGGCTGAAGAACTCCACATCGGGACCCATGGCCTAGAATGTAACGAACAGGGTGAGAGACAATCTGAGTTCATCATGTCCACCAGGACCATTCATGGGAACTCACAGTTCCAGAAAGCTGAAGCGAAATGTTGGATATGGGAATATCCTGGCGGACAGTTCCACAATGAAATAGACCACATCATCTTCAATCAACGGTTTTGTCTGACCGATGTAGCTGTCGTCCCCAAATTCCAAACAGGATCAGACCACCGTCTCCTTCGTGCAAAATTCTACTTCCCGCAATGGGGAGAAAAGGCTGCAAAGTTTAAGAAGAGAACTCCCAGAACGATCACCTACTGGGAACTCTTTGGCACCATTGCAGCAACATGGGAAGATACCATCATTGATGACATCGATGAAGAATACAACCGACTGTTTCAGCACCTCCATGATTGTGCGAAGAATGCTGAGAGAGAGAAAGACACAAAAGGACGCCTGTCTTCAGAAACTCTCGAGCTCTTTCGCCAACGTGGCAAGGCGCGAGCCTCAGGAGACCAAATGCTAACATCCAAGCTTGCTAAACAGTGCAGAGAAGCGATAAAAGAAGACCTCAAAGACAGAAGAGCAGAAATACTGGAAGATGCAGCAGAAGCTGGAAAAGCATTCGCACTGCCCGCCTGTCCTTTGCCAACTATAAGACCAAGATGACTGCCCTCCGACGCCCTGATGGATCTATCACATCTTCCAGAAAGGCAATGGAGAAGATTATCCAGGACTTCTACTCAAATCTCTTTGATAGCCACATCCACCTGCCCACATACCAAATTCCACAGGATGGATATGTCATTCCCAACGTTCTCCCTTCTGAAATCCGACATGCCATCTCGTCAGTAAAGAAGGGAACAGCACCAGGCCCAGACAAAGTCAGACCCGAACACCTGAAGAATCTGCCGTCAGTACTCATCAATACACTAGCTCGGCTCTTCACACACTACCTGTACGAATGCAAAGTGCCCTCCCAATGGAAAACCAGCAAGACAGTTCTACTGTTCAAGAAGGGAGATATTCACGACATCGGCAACTATCGCCCCATCTGCCTGTTGTCTGTCATCTACAAGCTGTTTACATGAGTCATCCTGAAAAGCAATAGAGATTGAACAATTATTAATGAGTACTGCTTCTTGCCTAGTCACCATAAGCAAACTTAGTATGCTAGTGTGACTTTCTGTTATGTCCCCACTAGTTGGGATCTGTGAAATTTTTCAAGGTTGCTTTAGCATTCTGACATGTTAGTGTCCTTAAGCATATGTGTGGACTACTTCTCATGGGCTTGGCAGCATTGAGAATGTCTTGTCCTAGAAAGCCACCCATCCACTTTTCAGAAAAGTATTGATGATGATTATTTTCTCTAAAAAATGTTGAAGAATATACGCTAGATCATGAATAAGAATGTTGTTTACCTACTAGGTAAAAGCAGGATGCTCTCAATCGTATAAAAAGAGAATGAAAAACTTAAACATGAATTGAAGAAATGGAAGACTAGGCATGTATTAGTTTATTTTCATTTTATAAATGTCACTAATATTAGCCAAAATGAAAAGACAGATATAGAATGACTGCATTTATATTTGGGATATAAAAAGTATAGCATGATACCAATATCGAAGGCCAGGCAAAACATGAATCAAGAGGTTTTTGTCAGTGGTTGGAAGCTACTGCACATGTGTGGGAGGTTAGGTAAGACAGGGAAGGGAACAGTTGGAAATTATAATACCAACCTAGAACTGAGCATTGAATCTAGGCAAAGGAAAGTACATGATAACCTCTAAATGTATGTATTGCAAGCCACAATGTGTAAGATAAGGAAGAGAGAGAAAAATAAAGAGAGAGAGGGAGAGAAAGAGGGAGGGAGTGAGAGAAAGAGAAAGGAGAGAGAGAGATAACACAAGTGCCTGCCATAGAGGCTGGCTGGGGGAGGCGGAGGGAATCAGGAGACATTGGTGGTAGGAAAGAGGCACTGGTGGAGTGATGGGTGTTGGAACACTTTATGAATGAAACCCAAACAAAAA
This sequence comes from Cryptotis parvus, assembly GCA_021461705.1. Taxonomy (NCBI): domain Eukaryota; kingdom Metazoa; phylum Chordata; class Mammalia; order Eulipotyphla; family Soricidae; genus Cryptotis; species Cryptotis parvus. The sequence continues at coordinate 124,859 of JAJIBD010003978.1, forward strand.
CATCTTTGTAATTATATATCTCTTGATTGTATATATCTATATAAAAAGAGACTGAGAGGGAAAAGATGATCCATTTATGAAGAAATAGTCCTAGAACAACAAGGAACGGGTAAGTCCTAGAACAACAAGGAACAGCTCTTTGAATTTGCTATTTGAGAGGAAAAGATAAAAGGGGAGAGGCCAAGGTCAGAAAACAAAAAGTTAGGGGGTGCTTCTTAGTTATTCATTTCATTATTATGTGTCGTAATTTAGCTTTTTATAGTCCTAGATGCCAAGTGCAGAAAATAGAAAAGGTTTAAAATTTATTGTCCAATTTAACAAGTTAAGAAAGATTGAATAAATCCAAGAACAGAAAAAAAAAACAAAATTTAAAGTGAGACTATCTTTGAAATAAAAACTAAGACTACAAAGGCTGGAGAGATAACACAGCAAGTAGGACTGTTACCTTAAACACAGCCTGTTCAATCCCTGGCACCTCATATTTTCCCCTGAGACCACTAGAAAAGACCCCTGAGCACAGAGACAGGACTAATCCCTAAGCTCCTCCAGTGTGACCCGAAAAGCAAACAAAATCTTAAACCCTAAAGACTACAAACTAGCAGTTGAATTGGTTCATGTCACACACACACACACACACACACACACACGCACAGAAGAAATACTTAGAAATTATTCCCATATTCAGTTTTCCCCAGATATGCAGCTTCAGTGCATATTTTATAAAAATTCCACAAGACTTCAAGAATCATGAAAACTGATTTCTAAACTCTATATAGAATTTTTCTATCTCAATAGCACTGTCTCTAAAGACTTTGAGGGAAATAATTTTTTTTCTGCACTGAAAAAATTAAAATAAATTGTCACTAATTCAATGGCTTAACTAAATCTTTATGTCAAGTATATTGTGTAGTTTAAAAGTTTGCTCAGAAGAAAAATGAATAAATTTGAGTTCATTATATTGAATGACTACAGAAATATGGTATCTGACATATTCTAAAATGGTATATAAAATGTGAATTAACTACATACTGAAAGCTTTCCTCAAATAAGGGAGAGTTTAGGTTCGAGAGAAATTAGGCTACAGTGTAGCGATAAAATAGTATAAATAAAACCTAAACTGGAAAAAATGTCAAGGAAGGGAGTTGGAGAAAAGAGCAGTGGATAGTTTCTGGAGAAGCACAATTGATAGGAAATGTGTGTGTGTGTGTGTGAGAGAGAGAGAGAGAGAGCGAGAGAGAGAGTGAGTGAGTGAGTGAGTGAATGTATCCCAAAAAATCTCTTCAGGTCTCTGTCTCTGTGTCCGCAAGGCCAAGGAGAGAATAATAATCTCTGAAGACCAAATCAATTCATCTGGTTTCTGTCACTGACTAACCGTTAGGATATTGGAATCAGTAATTTCAGGCTAAACTTTTGTGGACTTGTTGAGAGAGCTTGAGCATTTCTAGTTTTAAAACAGAGCCAGTTGTTTAGGGAATTCGCACTCTGGTTTTCATACAGTGAGTGAAGTCATTGATTATATTTTTGACATGCTGCTTCACTACTCGAAGTTTTATAATTAATCTTTGATATTGGTATACATCAAAAAAGTAAGATGCAAGTCAGTAAAGGAGAAATAATGCATTCCCTGAACTAAGTAAAATGTTTATAATGAGACACTGATAACAAGTGAAATCTTTGTAAGAATTGGTTCTTATTAGGAAATTATGTTTAGAAGTCTAAATATATTTAATTTGAAGTAACAGTCGTGAGTTTTTTATAATACTACTTTTGGGAACTAAAGAGACATTATAGGGGTTAAGGTGCTTGACTTGTATGTGGCTGACCCCTGTTCAGTCCTTGACAATGCAGTTTAGTCTCCTGTGCTCTTCAGGAGTGATCAATAAGCGCAGAGCAAGGAGTAACTCCTGAGCACTGCCAGATTGTGGCCTAATGCTCCTCTACTTACAATTATATACATATATTTCCTTACATTAATTCTTTTGAAATATGATGCTAGTTGATATAAAAAAATGTAAAGCAAATTGAATTTTTAGGTGCCAGAGAGATAGTACACTGGGTAAGGTGCTTGCCTTATATACATGACTGAACCTGTTTCAACCCCTATCATCTTGGTCCCAGAATCATCATCAGGAGGGATTCCTGAGTGCAGAGCATGAAAACGATGAAATTTTTCTACATAAAAAGTCATCATTTAGACATAAGAAATTTGATGCTATAAGAAATGATGAGGGCGTCCATGGAACTGGAGCTGGGGATCCTCCCTGGACCTCAGTCCCCTCTAGAATGCTCGGTTAGCCCATCCAGAAATAATGAGACATAAGCAAAGAAATCTAGTTAAATGCATTTTAAGCAACACCTATTTATAAAAGTGATTACTGATGTGTCCCAAAAATAAAAAAAAATCAAAACAATTTTAATTAAAAATAGCTAACTATTGCAAGAACTTCTGTTATAACTTTATCTTATAGATCTGATTTCCTGAAATAAAATTTACTAACTACATGCTTTTGGTCAGATCAACTGTAGCAATGACTCTGTTTATTTGGGTTCTCTCTTTCCCTGTCCTTACAAGTCTTGCCAATGGTTTGTCAATCTTGTTTATTTTTTCAAAAAACCAGCTCTTGGTTTCATTAATCTTTTGGATTGTTTTTTTTTGGTTTCCAACTCATTGATTTCCTCTCTAAGTTTTATTATTTCCTTTTTTCTGCCTGGGTTGGGCTCCTTTTGTTGGTCTTTCTCTAATGTCTTCAGCTGTGTAGTCAGGTTATTTATGTGCGCCCTTTCTTGTTTCCTGATGAATGTGCAGCGGAAACACCATCCCTACTTTTATGTTCATAGCAGCATTATTCACAATAGCCAGAATCTGGAAGCAACCAGAGTGCCCGAAAATCGATGACTGGATAAAAAAGCTTTGGTACATCTACACAATGGAATACTATGCAGCGGTTAGGAAAAATGAAGTTATAAAATTTGCCTACAAATGGATGGACATGGAGAAGATTATGTTGAGCGAAATTAGCAAGAAGGAGAGAGACAGATACAGAATGACTGCATTTATCTGCATAACATAAATATATACGTACATATTATGATACCAATATCCAAGGTCAAGTGAAACATATATCAGGAGGTCCTGTCAAAGGTGGAAATTATCACAAAAGTGTGGGATTCAGAGGCTAGGTAAGACAGAAATGGAACAGTGTGCTAACAATTGTTGAGTGTACTAATGCCAACCTAGAACTGAGCATTAAATAGAGGCAAAAAGATACACATGACAACCCTTTAATGTATGTTCTGTAATCCATGGTCTGGAGGGGAAGGAAAAGAGAAAGAGAGAGAAATGGAAAGAAATCAAGAACCTGCCATGGAGCAGGGCTTGGGGAGGGGGGGGGGAACCGGGGACGTTGGTGGTGGGAGATGGGCACTGGTGGCAGGATGGGTGCTGCAACACTGTTTGACCAAAACCCAAATATGAACTTTTTAATTGTATATCTTTGTAATTTTAAAAATAAAAAAATTAAAAAAAAAACTGTAGCAATGGCACATTTTTTAAAAAAAAATTTTATTATACCACCGTGAAACATACAATTACAAAGGTGTTCATAATTGGTTCTTGGTAATACAGTATTCCATCACCCATCCCTCCACCAGTGCCCCATTTCCACCACCAATCTACCTCACCCCCCCCGCCCACCCCCATGCTGCCTTAATAGCAGGTACCCCAGTTTCCTCTCTTTCTCTCTCTGTCTCTCTCTGTCTCTGCATCTCTCTCCCTCTTATTTTACACATTGTGGCTAGCCCTGCAGATATTTAGAGTTCATCACTTAAGTCTCTTTGTGTATATTCAATAGTGAGTTTTAATCTGAATGGCACATTTGTTAAGCACAGTATCTCAAAAAATAAATTGATTACAAACATGTATATGTGGAGAGATTTCACATTTTGGAAAAAAGACAATTTCCAGTGAAAAATATTAAGTTGGCAAGATCAAACAAACATTATAGCTTGATAGATAGATAGAAAGACAGACAGACAGCAGACAGACAGACAGATAGACAGGTAGATAGATAGATAGATATAAAGATAGATAGATAGATAGATAGATAGATAGATAGATAGATAGATAGATAGATAGATAGATAGATAGATAGATAGATAGATAGATAGATAGATAGATAGATAGATAGATAGATAGATAGATAGATAGATAGATAGATAGACAGACAGACAGACGGACAGACAGATAGATAGATAGGCAGACAGGCAGGCAGACAGACAGACAGACAGACAGATAGACAGATAGACAGACAGATAGATAGACAGATAGATAGATAGATAGATAGATAGATAGATAGATAGATAGATAGATAGATAGATAGATAGATAGATAGATAGATAGATAGATAGATAGATAGATAGATAGATAGATAGATAGATAGATAGATAGAGATATTAATAGCAGCTGTATTCGCAGTAAAATATTCATTCCCCTGATAACTGCTTTCTCACTCCTTTTTGATCTTATAAGAGGCTGACTGATGCTCTCTAACTGGCATCTGTTGGCATCAATGTATGAAACTTCACTCTTGATGGAATCTGAACCCACTTTTGACAGAAGTTTGCTCTAAATCTCATGTTGTCACTAGGTACCACTATTGAATAATGAAATTTCAGTGCCACTCATGTAATTGAAGCAAAGTTGCACTTTATAATTAATATTAATGCCAAAGGGTAGCTTCGTATCTAAAGCATTCCAGCATAGTTATTTCAAGTAAAAAAAATTTAAGTGAAAAAATTAATCCAGGTTATTTATTGAAAGACTATTTGTATTGAAAAATAGAACTACACAAAATCAGAGTTGAAATGAGATCAACTTTTAGCAGTAAGTAGTATGCTCAATTAACGTAAGAAACATGATTCAATTGGAAATGGTGAAATAGAAACAAAAGAATAATCTAGTAAAAATTCACTTTAATAACACCTGTGTCTTTTAAAAAATTGAGTTTTTAGTAATTTAATAAAACTTTTAAAAAGGTGCCAAAATATCATTGCTAAAAAATAAAGCAGAAAGTTTAGAAATTTAAAATGATTATTATTAATTTCATCTGAACTGATATTTAGATTAATCTTTAAGTTGAATTTGATGAATAGATGCATAATTACGCACTGACTATTTCAGAACAATATTGCACCTTACAGAAAAAGTAGATACAGAAAAAGAGATAACGATGATGGTATTCACTGTATCACTGTTTTCCGGTTCATCATCGATTTGCTCGAGCGGGCACCAGTAACATCTCCATATGTCCTGTCTCATGCTAGTAGAGCCCGAGGGCACCTGCTTGCTACAGGAACATAAAGAGCCTCAAACCATTCCATCAGGTCATGGGAATGATGTCTATAATTGCTACTGGTATCTGGCATATCAAATACGACACGGGTAGCTTGCCAGGCTCTGCCGTCAGGGTAGCATACTCTTGTAGTCATCTCTAAATACAGCATTTATTGATGAACCGCGTGGCTGCTGGAACCAATGTTAGAAATTACTTTTTTTAAAAATGTGATGATGGTATTATTGGAACAATAAATGAAAGACAATTCTCAAAACCCAAAGTCTTATTTACATGTTCCACTAAATTAATATACTCATGAAACACTTTATTACAACATTTTCATATGGGAATCTAGATAGGTAAATGATTTCAAGAATGTAAAGGTACATTGTAAATTTTAAGACCTTCTTTAAAATGTTGCTATTATATAACGCTACGCTACCATGACTTCCATATACCATTAAACATCTCTTATCAAATTAATGTAAACTTCGAGAGAAAGGTTCATTAAATTTTTCATGACATAGAGGAATTGATTGAATCTATAATAATTTTTGAATTATCAACAGTATAATAATTATATGTCATAGACATATTTTACATATTTTATACTAATAAAGTTTAAATTGTATAAGGTTCTTTAATAACTGACATTTATTTATTACTTACTATATACCTGTAAATACTTCACATTTGTTAATTACTTTTCCTCAAGACCTGGAATGGAAAAATCTTTCTTCCTTGTTAAACAGGAAAGTGGGGCAGTAAAAACTTTAGTACTTCAAAATCACATAATTATGGGTAAGGAACAAAGTCTGAGATTGAATCTAACTAATCTGACATTTTAGCTTGTACTAAGTAGATAGAAAATTCCAGCAGTCAACATTGAGTTATAATATGATAAACTGATGCTCTCAAAGTATGCTCCTTTACTGAACTTTATGATCCCTCTGCCATAGTTTGTTCTTTACTGGTAAGAAAAATGAGTTAATAATTTCAATATTTATTAAATAAAAATATCTAAAATATATGTAGCATAGAAAGTAATCTAGTTATTAAATAATAGGGTAGTGATCCGAGATTACTATTATTGATTAATTAAAACATTCATAAGTTTATTAATAACCAAAAAACATTTTATTTATATATTAGTGACTTGAAAATAATAATAAAGAAAATTAACATTTTTTGTAGGGAGAGGGTGGGTTTTGCTACCACACAAAGTGGTTCTCTTCTCTTAAGGATCACTCATGGCACTGCTCAAGTGGCCATATGCATTGCCAAGGACTGAACAATGGTTGACCATATGCAAGACAAGCCTTTTAATCTCTGCACAATCTTTCATTCCAGGCTTTAAGAAAATATTTTGAAAGTGGAGGTTAATAACTATTAGTTTTATGATCTTCAGTTTACTTTCAAAAGTAAACTAAATATTTATCACATTGCATATTCTTCTAAACAAAATATTGGAAAATATACTACAAGTTAATTGACCAAAATAGAGCAATAATATTATAGTTATTTTATATCTCTATAATAGACACTACCAATTTATAACTTCAATTTTCATTTGATCATAAAATTTTAATATAATTTAACAAAGTTTCCTTAATTTAAACACAAATGACACCATGAGATAAAGCTTGCCATGGTGAACACAATGATATTGTTTGTCCTGTGAAACAAAAACAAGGTAGTAGGGTGTAAAGTATTGGAGTCTAACTCTGTTAATAGAAACCTCAGATATTAGAGTGATTTCTATATCTGTGTGTAGATATTGAGAGAAGGAGAGGGTAGATAGGATTGAGAAGGGGATGTTTGAGACAGGGAAAGAAAAAAGCAGAGAGAAAAACGACAGAGATGAATGGATAGAGGCAAAAAAAGAGAAGTAATGTTCAAAAGACATCACCCAAACATCCTGATGTAATGCACATAGATCTTTACAGAATACACCATGAGATTAAGAACAAAGGGAACCTGAAATTATGACTTCCTTTTTGGGTGCCTGGGATAGAATCCAGAATCTCTTATATATGAAGCATGTGTTCCACAACTGTTATATCCTTGGCACTAATTTATTTTTCACATTGGTAACATTGGTCTAGCAATGTATGAATGTTTAAAATTATCATCTCACACCCTCACCAAAATACCAATATCCCCCATCACAGATCCTTTTAGTTCATCACCTCCCTCTTGGTAACTTCAATTCTGTCAATAGGTTCTTAGGGTTCATTTGTTTTATTTTGTTTGCTTGATATCTCTTGCTTTACTTTATTTCTACATGAATTAGACCATCTGGTGTTTGGTATCGGTCTCATTTTAAAGTATTTCATGTAGTATAACCTCATCCAGAAACAGTGCTTTTCAGTGAAAACCATTGTGCCAGTTAATGAGGAATGGAAGTTTTCAAAAAGTGTCAGCGGAGATCAAATGTCTCAAACTAGGTGAGGAACCTCTAGTTGGTGCCTTTAAATATAACTCTCTGAGTATTAGATATTATGATATCTAATAGTAACTAAATATGAGTTAGATTAATTTAAACTTAATTAAGGGAAAACACTGACAGGATTGATCTTATCAGAGACTGATTATATATATACATATATATGTACATATGTATATATATATATATATATATTATAAAGGTACAGAGAATGTTTAAAGTTGTATCCTTGGCCTGTCTGATAAATCTTTTGAAAATTCAGTACCAATAGAGAGTCTAAGAAAATCAAATGGGAAACAATTACCCCCCAAAGAGGAATTTAGGAATTCTAGTAATAGAAAACTGGGTATGGCATTTGTCAGATTCAATCACCAGCAACCCAAATAGTGATCTGTCGCGGATCTGTGGGAGTCCCCAACAACATCAGAAAACGAGTTCCCTATTATCTGAAGGACGGGCATCAGATGGACAAAACACGAGTCACCGCAGATCCATAGGCTTTTCCTAATCACCAATTATTAAACAAGCTCTGCTAGTACAATCCAAGATAATGGATTTCCCAGACCTTTAGCTCTTGGCCAGACCTCTGACCACGCACTTGGGGAGAGTTCTCCCACCACAATGGATGGATCTGTCTCAATCAGTCCCTTTGTATACCCAGAAGCCAGTATCCTTTCTTCAGGATGGGTTGTGTTAACAAAGATCAATGAATCAGATTCAGGTATAGAAGTTAGGTGGTGCCATTCCTCTGGTTCAGCTCTAAATAAATGATAATGACCGAGCCCAGCCCCTTCCTCTCAGACTATCTCTTATTTTAAAACACTGGAGAGAGAGAGAGAAAGAGAGAGAGAGAGATGGAGAGAGGGAGGGAGGTAAGGTATAAAGAAATATATTAATGGACACATATTCATGAAGAGAAACATGTTATTTCAGGCCATGGAAATATAGATGGTGTCCACAAGGTCTTCATTTCTACTCTGCACCAGGGTAATTCTGAGTGTCTTGTTCTCTGTTTACAGAAAGGGTCATGCTCGCTTGCCTGAATGCAAACTAGCATTATACATCTTTTCTTTTATTTTTTAGATGACACCCAGCAATGTTCAGGAGTTACTCCTGCCTCTACATTCAAGAATTACTCCTGGCAGTGCTCTGAGGACCATATGGGATTCCTGGGATAGAACCTAGGTGGCCACAGGTAGGCAAATGCCCTAGCCACTGTGCTATTATCACTTTGGACCCCATGATTCCTCCTTTGATCTTAAATGGTAGTCTCAATGTAGCCAAGGTGATGATCTCCTGGTAAATTCTAATTGTTTCATGATGGAACCAGTGGGTGTTAAGAGGAATCGTGCCCAATCTAGAATGCATTGAAATCATAGTAGAGATTAAAATAATATTCCAAGAGTTATGAATTCGGGAGTCAAAATGACTCCTGTACTGCAACACCCTCTATCAATGCTTACAGAAAAGAAAGATCTCATTAGCATGAAACCTAGCTTAAAGACATGTAAATAGTCTAAACTGTAAGTAGCTTAAACAGCAAAGATCCAAAGCTACCTAGGCTGTGTCATCCAACAGTCAATCAGGCCAGCAGTTTTTCCTGAGTGCAAAGTCTGTAGTTACCTCTGAGTATCATTGGGTTCAAATTTATTTTTAAATGAGAAGAATTGACAAATGGTGCATAAATAATTTTATTTGTAAAAATGAATATTCTTATATATTAAATAATAAAATAGAAGCCCCACCAATAATAATAATAATATGAATATATGTGAATACAATATGAACAGAAATGATTATTAAAAACATAAAGAAAGCAATTTGTTGGAATATTTAATATAAGTAAATGAAAATTGCTATGCTCTCATTAAGGAAGAATAGGGCTGGAGAGGTAGAACAGTACGTAGGACACTTGCCTTACATGTGACCAATCTAAGTCTGATACCTCACATAGCATATGGTCTCCTAGCACTGCTAGGGATGATTCCTGAGCAAAGACCCATGAATAAGCCTTTGGCACCACCAGGTTTGACTTCCAAACAAATATTAATAAATCTAATTTAATATAAATTGATTTAATGTCCAATTTGAAAAAATCTGAGTGACATTTGAAAAATCACATCAGGCAACGAAAGCTGATCTTTCTCACTACAGACTTTTAAAATATATCAAAGCACAATAATAGTTATCATAGCAAAGCGATGCCCCAGCATATGAAGAAAGACAATAAACAAATTCATGTTCATGTTTGGGGATATGTACATATGTGTGTTTGTGTAAACATATTAGTTGTTATTCCAAAATACAAGTGTAGACTTCCTATACCAACATGTAGTTCTTTTGTGACAGAGTACCAGAATTTAGTTGAATTTAGTTCAGTTCTGATACTATCATCCCAAAGATGGCATCAAATTCAATAGAAACAAGGTCCATTCTCTTAAGAGTTACCTTCATAAACCAGCCACAATCCTAGCTATTATTTATATATCTGACCACCTGGCTACAAACCAAAGGCTCCCAAGTTATTGCCTATGCTTTTGATCAACAGGTTATAACTCAGACAACCTTGGGATACTTTTCTTTAGGTTGATTACTTTGCTAGAAAAACTAACAGAGCTCAGTAAACCCATTGACACATAATAACAAGAATTTATTTAAAAGGGTCTAAGTCAAAAGCAGCTAGATGGAAGAGAGTCATAAGGCAAGGGAAAGGGAAAGATCATGGTGTCTTCAACTCCTCTCTCTGTATGTAATTTCCCCCCCAAATCTCATTATTCATTAACCAAAAAACTCTCTGAACACCCTCATTTTGGGTTTTTATTTTTATTTATTATTATTTTTATCATTTTTTATTTTTATTTATTTTTGCTCTTTGGGTCACACCTGGCAATGCTCAGAGGTTATTTCTGGCTCTATACTCAGAAATTACTACTGGCGGTGCTCGGGGCATATGGGATGCCGGGATCAAACCCACATTGACTGTGTGCATGGCAGACACCTCCTCCACTGTGCTATTGCTCAGGTCCTTCATTATGGGCTTTTAATGCCTCATTATGAGGCATGACTAATTAGATCATTGACTACTGGAATTAAATTTCACTTCTAGTCCTTCCTATCCAATAAGATTACTGCTGTAGTTGGTATTGCTGAGTGTTGGTTTCAAGGTTTTGTTGTTGTTGTTTCTTAACTTTTTTTCTCAAAAGTTACCTTGACTAGCAAGAAATACCTTCGACAGGCTATCATTTAGAAGAAACTATGGATTTGTGAAATTGTGAGACAAGAACTATAAATGAAAGTTAATATATAAATGTATTAGACAGTAATCAGTGTGTATACATGTGTATCCAACATGTCTGCATCATGGGTGATTTCAAATCAATGGTATAAAAAGTTCAGTAGCCAGGGTGTGATAATTTTGGTTCTCATTTAGAAAAGATATCTTCAGAAACTTTATTTTTAGGGTCACAGAAAATTTGAGATGGACTTGAGAGCTAAATGCCAAAATATAATATTTATGACAGAAATAGATAGGATTGTTTTAATTGCAAAGCAGACATTATTAGTTTATATGATTGACAAAATACACCCCAAAATTCTGCCTAGAAATGAAAGGTAAATAACAAAGTGAAGGGGCTGGAGCGATAGCACAGCAGCTAGAGCATCTTTTGCCTTGCACATGGCCAACCTGGGTTCGATCCTCGGCATCTCATATGGTCCCCGGAGCAATATCACGAGTAATTTCTGAGTACAGACCCAGGAATAACCCCTGAGCATTGCCAGGTGTTACCCAAAAAAAGAAAAATAAATAAATAACAAAGTGAAAAAAAATCATACATGAATAGAATTTGGCTAATATTTTTACCACGTAAAGGAGTTTTATAATCAAATAATGACAACAATTATAAATAGTAAGGAAAAGGCATGAAGAATATATGAAATTTAACTTCTCTTGTGAATAATATATTGGTTTCAGATTATAAATTTAACAAATGTTATTGAAAACATTTATTTTGTTGTATGGTAAGAAAGTTTATTCTAATAAGCTGCCAAGAACAAGATGTATTAATATAAACTATCTGGAGAATGATATATTAATATACCTCCTAATGGAAAAAATAATATGGTAACCCAACAATTCCATTATTTTATGGAAATATTCATATAAGTAATTTTATTATGTTCAACAATAAACAAATATCTCCAAATTTATAAGGCATGTCATTAAAAATGATTTTGATCTTTGACATGGTGCTATTTCTTTTCGTCATTTTGCTTTTAAAATCACTTTAAAATGTTACATAGGAGCCAAAGAGATAGTACATGAGATAACACAATTGCCTTGCACAATGAAGATCCTGGTTATGTAATAAAAATACATCTGATAATGTTCACAGAAAGAGAAAAATATCAATGAAATAGAATGCAAGGATGTAGTGCCATGGTGCTTATATAGAGATCATCATTGCCACCATTGGTCAGCAAGAAACAATTTATATTCTCTGGCTAAAACTGTGATTAGCAGCTCCAGGGTTAGAAGAAAGGGGGTTTCTACCATGAGAAAAGTGGCCTACAGTTGGGCGGAGTTGCTTTTTCTTAGATGAAGGAAAGCACAGAGGATTAGAAAGTGGAGCTTACTTTTTAAATTAGGGTAAGAGAAATGACGTCTGTGGCATTCATTGGCAACAGCTCAAATATACTGTAAAGCATAATTGGCCAGCAGGCTTGAGATACATTGAACAATGAGAATTTTCGGATGATCTGACTTGTGTACCTTATGTCTCTTGGATCTTTTTGTTTGTGTGTCTTTTGAGCCACACCTAGCAGTGCTCAGCGCTTAATCCTGGCTCTGTACTCAAAGGTCATTTTTGATAGAGCCCAGGGACCATACATGGTGCTGGGAATAGAAGCAGAGTTTACCATAGTAAGACAAGTGCTGACTACCTGTACTTACCTCTCTGGTCCCAAATACCACTAAAATACCATACTGCTTATATTATTATGTAGTTATGTACATAATGTTAATGCTTTGCATTCAAGAGAGTAACTAACATTGTGGTTATCTGGCATGTAATCAAGTGAGTTCTGATTCAATTCTGTGCTTGGATGAAAATAAAAGTTCACCTGTTTTAATCAGCCTTTATATTACTCCAAGCACAATTGGATAGACTGAACTGTCAGTGATGACTTTGTGGAAGAAAACCACTTCCCTACAACTAGCATGTACCTAAAGAACCTTGTATTGATATCATACTATGTGATTCATTAGTTTTCTGTGTGCAATTTTGGCTTTAGTTGTGTGTGTGTGATAAGTTGTGATTAATCCGGTTTTTATTTTTCTTTAATAACTTGAAACAAAATGACAATAGGAAAGGTAAACTGACACAAAGACACAATAATCAACTGTGGTAGGACTGTACCCACAAATTCCAATGAGAAGACTCTCTGGATTAGTGTTAAAGTCGTAGCAAGTATTTTTCATGAGCATTAGACCATCTTCCTTTGATGGCAGTACTTGCACTTCTTGCCTAGTGGGAGTCCTAATTTGCTTTCAATTGCCAAAGTGCTCATTATGGAATGCTTAGTAGCAAGAGTTCAACATTATATTTGAAAATCAAACTTAATTTTTCTGCCTGAGATGAACACATGGAATATATAGTAAACATAATCAGAGATTTATAGAACCCTAGTGAACTCTGTTTATTATACTTGCTTGGGAGAACTACAGAAAAGGTCAGAGGACCAACATCTTCATGCAGAGACAGATCATGTTCTAGCTGGTTCTGAGGAGGAAAAAAACAGTAGGTGATGCTTTTAATGAATGGCTTATCATGTGAAACACACTATGTGATAATAGCAGTGTTGGTAAGACAAGAAGGGAGTGTTTTACCCCCGTTCTTTGACACAAAGATTCAGTGAGTTTTATACTGCTTTACTTGTTAAGTATCAATGGCTACAGCTAAGTGGTTCACTGAGAAATTATTAAATTCTACAGAGATCTAAACAACTTTGATTTCATAGGCCAGATTGGAGTTCCATTTCATAAGTTTATTTTATGTTATCAAAGACTAGCGATTTGTTCTTATAAATTTAAGTGCCTGGGTGGTAACACTTGGATTTTGAATTTTTTTTTCTATTAGAGTTGGATTTTGGAGGAAGAGGAAAGAAGCCTCATACAAATTCAAAATTTACTGCAGAAATGATCTACAATGTTAAGACTGCCTAGAATTTTTACAGTGATGTAAAAATACAGGCATTTTTGTATATGAATGTCCTTTTCAAATGTGATGAACCCACTGGAAATTTAGCTTAGAAAATCCACCATACTTTAGTATATTCTTCTCAATCCGTCAACCTAACAATAATTAGTTAGAGGAATGAACAAAACAAAGCAGTGGTCTAACAGTTCCTCTCAAACTTTAATGTACATATTCACACCTGAGAGACTATGATGAGGTCTGCCTGTGTCTCTACATCCCTAACAAGCCCCAGGGTGGCGATGATGCTGTCAGCAGATAACTCTTTTGCAGCAAGGTGTGTGGAAGTGAATGAAACATTAATAATTGAAGAGGTCAATCCATAGAACATGGATGAGTTGAAGAAAATGAAATCAGAAGAAGGAATTCTAATATAATAAGAACTTAGCAAATGATCATGGTGGAGTTGAAATCAATGAGGAGAGAAGGATTCCATCCATCCTTGGCGTGGTGGAAATTGACGAGATCTTTAATGCAAAAGATAATTGCACTTTTGTTTCACACCAATTCTAAAGTATTGAGAAATTTTGCATACAGTTCAATAATGAAATTGAGTCAAATTATGTAAGTATAAAGTAACTCTAGACTCATAAAAGCGTGATGATCATTTTAATTATAGAACAAGAGGCAGAACTCTAAAAGGGAATGTTGGTGTACTTGACAATGTGTTTGTAAAGTTTATCTTTAAAAATATTAAAATACTTAAAAGAATATGGAAAAATCACGTATGTATAGTACTGAATACTTTTAAATTAAAAACGCCCATCTTCTGAAACAGTAATTACTTGTACTTAAGCTCTAAAAATATACAAAAGTATATATAAATTTATTATACAGATATTTTTGAAAGCATAAACTTAGGCAATAGAAACAAACAGTACCTAGATTAAACAACAGTGACTGAGCTAAAACATCTATTTTATGAAATACTGCTGACTTAGTGGGGCAGAAAAATAGTAAAAGTGTCAGGTGCATGCATGCCTCTCATGTAGCCCACTTGCACTTTGTATTCAACTATTGAGCAGATTGGTAGAAAATTATTAGGAGGGGTCCCAGCTCTTCTGAAAATTTCTTGGGAAATTTTACCAATAACTCAATCACTCAAAGTAAATGTTGGGCTTAATACTTTACTGGTGAGAAACATTCTAAGGTGTAACCTCATGACTTACATTTATAACATTTTCTAATTTATTTTATTTTTATTGTGCACACTAATGGCGATTATTGACGATGCTTGCAGTGTGTCTACATCATGCCCTCCATCAGATAGACTGTGCCGATTTATCTCTTATGAAGCTCTCTCACCCAGTACCCTCAGGTCATAGTTTTATGGCCCTAATTTAGGTGTTTTCACTTGGGATTGTCTGATCCCTTGGTTTATTTTTTATACTTCAAAAATTAATAAAGTCATCAGTTGTCTGTCTTTTTCTTTCTGACTAAATTCATGGAAAATGGCTTTTCAAATTCACCCAAGTTGCTGCTTGACTATGAGATTTCATCTTTGCTCATCATTGAGTATTACCCTGTGGTGTACGTAAAACACAATTTCTTATTCGCTGATATCCTGTTGGACACTACATATAGGTGTATATATTTCAACTCATATTAATCTTATGTGAGTATGTTCTTGGAATAAATGCACAACAGTGGACAAAAGAAACTTCAGGATCAAAATAGACTCTATTCTTAAACTTAGGAGAAGTCTTCAAACCATTTTCAGAAGAAGTTGAGTCATGAAATAGTCCATTCATCACATTCTGGCCAGTACACATTGTTTATGCCCTTTTTGATACAGACATTCTTATTGTTGTGCGGTGATAACTCACAGGAGTTTGATTTGCATTTCTCTGAGAATTCAGGGAAATACAAGTTCTTTCTTACACTAGTATGTCTTCTATATCTGTGCTCAGAGATCAATCCCCTCAATGCTCAAGGCCTCATATATGATGCCCATGATTGAACCTAGGTTTCCCTCTACAAATCAAGTGCCTTGCCTATTAGAAAAATTTTTTTTTTTTTTCAATTTTTCAGATTTTTAAATTTTTTCAATTTACTAAACAGGGGAAGTTGTTAGTGACATGCCCTACTGAGCCTTAACCTCCAGCTACACTTAGCTTATGTGGGGAGCTGATCCTTGCCTTTGGGGACTCTCTAGAGCAGACACAATGGGAGTTCCGGGCAGAATTGGACTGATTTCATAACCTTATATGGCTTAAATGTTTTTATCATGAATCATTCTTGCCCCAGATCAATATTCTGTTCCAAGGGACCCCGTGTGGGACATACATGTAGATATCCCAAGAATACTTGGCCACGTTTGGATCAACCATAATCAATTCTCCTAGTTCAGAGACATGCCAGTGGGCCTCAGGGCAAACTAACATGTCTCTGACTCTAAAGATAATGCCAAAGGGAATTATTCTGATGGATCTTGTCCTTAGTGGGATCCAGAGTCTGCGATATACTAGCTATATATTAATGGTAAAAAGCATTAATGCCATTCCTTACAAATTACTTTCTGAACTGCTTTCTGGTTCAGAGATGCAGCCCCTCCTCTCTCCCCTAGGGAGATTTTGCCTCTGAAATGATCTCTGACTTTTGTAAAGCTAGAGCCAAAGGCCCACCTAAAGATCTACATTTCAGAAGAGTAATTTACCTGGCTACATCTCTAGATAGCCCAACGCAGGATGGGCTGGGCTGGATGATTTTGACAGAATTCTGTCTATAAAGAAACTAGGAAAAAAAGGAGCCTTTTTTTCCACTTTTTTTTTTTTTTTTTAAAAAATTATTATACCACTGTAAGATATACAATCACAAAGCAGTTTTTGATTAGGTTTCAGTCATACAATGTTCCAGCACCCATCGGAGCACATTGTTTTTTACCACTGGTTTCCAGCATGATTAATACAATGAAACAAGCACTACTGATTCCACAGGGAAAAGTGATAGAATGCAAAACTTCTCACAAAATACATAGTTAGTAGACTTGAGGTTATCTGGAAAATAAGCAAGTTGTATATCTTTTCTTCTCTAAGCAATATTGACATTGAGCACATTGCTTATTCCCAATGGTTTCAAAGAGAGATTTAGTGTGTCTTATAATATTAAAAAAGTGCTACTAACTTCATAAGGAAAAGAGATAGAAAGTGGGACTTCTCAAAAATAGGCATTTACTAGAGTTGAATTTTTCTGGAAAAAATGTTCTATATTGTTTCTCTCTTGGCTTCCCTTGGCGTTTGCTCCTCTCCGTCCTCTCCGTTCTCTGTTGGGCTACAGCACATGGTGGAAGCCTTCTTGGCCTACATGTGACCAGGGCCCAGCCAGGAACCCAGAGTCCAGGGTTTTTCATATCTTGGATTGTATATCAGAATCTGTGATAGTTAAGTCTTTTAAAACTGTGCTGGATTCCTGAGTTTTCATCTATTCCTCACCAATTTTGGAGGTAGAAGAGAACTCGTTTCCCAGTATTGTTGGGGACCCCAGTACTCCCCAACACTTACCCACTGGACTATCTTTCCAGTATTCTATTTCTCATTTTATGATGGTATTGTTTGTCACTTTTAAATTGTTGTTGCTGAGCTTTGAGAATGATTTGTCCATGCTTTATTTTAAGTATTAAACTATTAAATCCCTCTAAATAAATTAATATATATACACATCTGTATATTTAATATAATGCATGCAATATAATTATGTATATAAATAGATAAATAGGGGGCCAGAGCGATAGTCCAGCAGGTAGGGCGTTTGCCTTGCACACTGCCGGCCTGTGACAGCCAGGGTTTGATCCCCAGCATCCCATATGGTCCCCCCAGCACAGCCAGGAGTAATTCCTGAGTGCAGAGCCAGGAGTAACCCCTGAGCATTGCCGGGTGTGACACAAAAAAAGCAAAAAATAAATGAATGAATGAATGAATGAATGAATGAATAGATAAATTGATTAGATAGATAGATAGATAGATAGATAGATAGATAGATAGATAGATAGATAGATAGATAGATAGATAGATAGATAGATAGATAGATAGATAGATAGATAGATAGATAGATAGATAGATAGATAGATAGATAGATAGATAGATAGATAGATAGATAGATAGCCATGGATGCGGGGAGAAAGGGACTCTCATCCATTTTGGTGGGAATATCGACTGGTGCAACCTTTTTGAAAAACAATATGGACATTCCTACAAAGACTAGAAATTGAGCTCCCATTTGATCCCACCATACCACTCCTGGGAATATAGCTTTGGAGGCCAAAAACACACAGCAGAAACACCATCTGCACTTTTATTTTCATAGCAGCACTACTAATAGTAGCCAGAATCTGGAAGCGACCAGAGTGCCTGAGAACTGATGACTGGATAAAGAAACTTTCATACATTTACACATGGAACACTATGCAGCTGTTAGGAAAAATAAAGTTACGCAATTTGCCTATAAATGGGTGGACATGGAGAGGATCATGTTGAGTGAAATTAGAAGGAAAAAGATAGATATTGAATGTCTGCATTTATTTTCATTATATATGTACATATATACAAAATCTATATTATATACATATATGTATACACACATATATGTATGTATATATGTATATATCTATTATATATACATAATATATATTATGATACCAATATCATAATATATTTGGACATCAATACCCCAAATCAGGCAAAACATGGGCCGGGAGGTCTTGTCAATAGATGGGATATACTGCAAATGTGTGTGAGTCAGAGATTAGTTAAAACAGAGAACGGAACAGAGCTAATCATCATTGAAAATGATAATTTCAGCCTAGAACTTAGCATTTAATATAGGCAATGGGATACACATGATACCCTCTAATGTATGTATTGGAATCCACAATGTGTAAGAGAAAAGAGAGAGAGGTAAAGAGAGAGAGAGAAAGAGAGAGAGACAGAGAAGAGATGAAGAACCTGCCATAGAGGCAGGCTAGGGGGCCCCAGGGAGGGAATTGGGAATATTGGTGGTGGGAAATGGGCACTGGTGGAGGAATTAGTTTTGGAACACTTTATGACTGAAACCCAAACATGAACATCTTTGTAATTGTATATCTTACAGTGGTGTAATAAAATATTTCTTAAAAAATAGAAATAGTCGACAAAGATAAAGATAAATAGTATGAATTTGCAATGAGTGCTAGATGCCAAAGGGATGTACATGATAACCTTTCAGTTTCTGTTTTGCAAACCACAATGCCCAGAGAGAGAGAGAGAGAGAGAGAGAGAGAGAGAGAGAGTGGCAGGAGGGAGGGAGGGAGGGAGAGACAGTGAGAGAGAGAGAGAGTGCGAGAGAAAGTTCCTGCTATAAAGCTATAGAGTCAAGGTATGGGGTGGAAGGTAAATTGGGGATATTGGTGGTAGAAAATGTACACTGTAGAAGGAATGAGTGTTGGAATATTATATGACTGAAGCCCAATCATGAACAATTTTGTACCTGAATCTCACTGTGATTCTATAAAAGAAAAGTTTTTAAAATTGTACGAGTAAGAAATAGATATAGTGATAGAATAATAGAAGACATATACAGGTCTTATACTTATACATATTCATATATAAAAGATACACAAATGAATCCACATGTAAAAAAAGATACATAATGAGATGTTAACAATTAACTCTGGTTGGTGAGCTTAAGTATACTTATTTAATTCCATAGGCCATTATTTATATGCACATTTTATGCAATAATAATACATTCTTTTTTATAATAAGTCAAAGTTATATGATAATTCTTATCTTACTAAAAGATGGTGTGTCCAGAAAAACATAAACATATCTTTGCAACAACAATTTTTGTCCTCATGATACACAGATTATAAAAGGCTCAGGTTACGCTGTGCCCTGGTAGCCTCACCAGTCCCAAAATAATATAAACTGACTTAAATGAGAATTGTATTTACTCATTTCACTTTTATTTATTCTTTACTCTAAACCATTCTTAATCATGTATTACATATCCAGCACTCTATTAGTAATTAAGTTTGTAAAAAATATTGTTATGGGGTTGAAAGAGTTGCTCTTTGCAATAAGCACAAATTTATATTCCATTTGAGATGGCTCTGCTTTTTTTAACTAAAAAATATAGTTGTATCAGGAAAATAAATGCTTTTTACTGGTGTTGCAACTTGTATTTGCACTGTAATATATTATAAATAATAATACATATTTTGCAAAACAGGTATTATTGTGCCCATTTTACTGATGCAATTATTGAGGCATTAAGGAACATGGAGGGAAACACTATCTCAGGGCTATAATAAATAATCTTTTCTTTGTATTATATTTAATATTTAACAATAATTAATGAGAATCAATAAAAAGTATGATAAGACACCCTATAGTGTTGTATAGTATGAATTTGCAATGATTGCTAGATCTCTACCCCTTTGGGCATTGCCTCTTCTAAATCTTGATGTCTAACAGCCCTCAGTGTTAGTCACAAACAGAGAGTAACTTTGATTGAGCTATTTCAAGTCTGATTTTGAGTATGGATATCCCCAAGTAATAGGCGTCCTGTGTTGCCTGGGTATACATCACCTATACACTTCTCACACACTTAAAACTAGTAAAGTAAATGGATGCAACTTGTAGGCCTGAAGGAGTGATTTTAAGAGGATAGTCATGCAAAATGTTTTTCTTAGTGAACCATTACTTCTGTTCCACATTAGAATGAGTAACTGTGTAGCAGAAGCTGGAGATAATGGAGCTGGAGCTATAGCACAGCAGGTAAGATGTTTGTCTTGCATGTGACCTGTCCTGGCTTTGATCCTCAGTATCCCATATGGTCCTTGAGCACCTG
The DNA here is from genome assembly GCA_021461705.1 of Cryptotis parvus. Taxonomy (NCBI): domain Eukaryota; kingdom Metazoa; phylum Chordata; class Mammalia; order Eulipotyphla; family Soricidae; genus Cryptotis; species Cryptotis parvus. The sequence continues at coordinate 145,717 of JAJIBD010003978.1, forward strand.
CAGGTGTAATACCTGAGTGCAGAGCCAGGAGTAACCTCTGATCATTATCAAGTGTGACCCATAAAGCTAAAAAACAAAAAAAAAAAAAAAAACAACAACAACCTGGGAGTAATATTTATGCTTCCTGCCTTCAAAGACAGTTCATACACAGGAACACACAAACACACACACACACACACACACACACACACACACACACACACACGGAAAATAATTTAATTTTAGAATGCCGCTCATTAAAAGAATCAGTAGGGTTGGGTGATAGTCCAGCACGTAGGGCGTTTGCCTTGCAGCGCCCACCGGGTCCGATCCCTGGCTTCCCATATGGTCCCGTGACCACCGCCAGGAGTAATTCCTGAGCGAAAAGCCAGGAGTAACCCCTGAGCATCGCCGGGTGTGATCCAAAAAGCAAAAAATAAATAAATAAATAAATAAATAAATAAATAAATAAATAAATAAATAAATACAATAAAGAACAACAGGAAGACAAGTGACAATTATGAGTAGTATATAGAAGTTTATCAATTAAATATATTTCAATAAAATAAATTGTAGAGTTAATGTGTCAATGTATTATAATTGACAGAAAACTACATTGGTAATTTGCAGCAAAAACGTAGTGAAATAATAGTTATAACCCTAAAAATACAAATTATAATAGTGGTTGAGAAGCTAATCTTGATTTTTTTTTAATTTTGTTTGTTTGTTTGTTGTCTGTTTAATTTGGGGACTCAACCTACAATGTGTTAGAGTAATTCTCAGAGCAGTTCTTGAGGATTATTCCAAATTGAACCATGTGATAATAGGGAGAAGATCTGGAACTCCCACATTCAAAATATGTGTTACTGGCTTTTGAATGTCAACCCTTTGGCAATAAATATGGTGTTTAAATCATAATATATTACTTATCTGAAATGTTATTAAGAGCTACTTAATTTATTTTGCCTGTCTCTTAGACATCATAATATTACCTCTCCCAAATATTTTACTAGGAATTAATAATAAAATTATGCAGCAATTTCCATATACCTATCTGTCAAGTAATGTTACATAGTATTATCTTAGTTCCATGAATTACTTAGATTTCTTGATTATGCAAAAAATGGATATATAGACTTCTGATTAGAAAAACTCTATCAAGGGGCAGCAAATATAAACCCAAAATGTCAATATAGTATGACAAGTTTTTAATGGACCTTTATATTTAAATTATCAGAAGTTATAATTTAATCATTGAATTTGAAAATATTTTTTTTAAAAAGAAATATTTATAGCCACCTGAGCATGGTCAGGTGATAGCTCAATGGATGAAAGCAAAGAATGCACTAGGCTTCAAATTCAATCCTTTCTGTTGGCGTATCCTCCTTCGCTTCCACCTGTGGCTTTGATGGCTCCTGACCAGGCTCTCCTGGAAGCCCTCAGTCACCTTTAGGCGGAACCCTATAGAGGAGCCCATCACTGAACTGTAAGCCTGCAGAGTCATACTGAGTATGCTGTTGAGTAGAGCATAAAAAGTCTCACTTAAAATACTGGGGGGAAAGAGATAGAAGTTTACACAGGAAGCAAAGTTGAGGGAGTGTTTTAGCTATTGAATAGAATAGAGAATCTCAATTTTAATACCTGTGACATCTTGCATTGAACAATCTCTCTGTTGTGAAAGGCAGCTCTGAGAAATGTAGATTTGACAGTATTTCTCACCTCCACCTACTGAACTCCAAATGAACCCTCAGGCTCCTCTGGTTGAAACAAAACTTTTTTGCACATTGACAAAAGTCCCCCATTGAGCAAAATCACCTCGTAAATTAGAATGCCTGAAGAAGACAGACAGGGAGAAACTGAATGAGCTAGAAAGGCATATACATTTTGTTTGTAAACGGCACTACTAAATTAAAGCAAGAGTCAATACAAAGAGACTCTTCATATCTGTTTCAAAGTTACAAAGATTATATTGAAATTATTCATTATATATAGGATTTGCTAAAGAAAAGTAAAAGAGGCCAAAATCTAGTTAATAACAGGTTAATTAAAGACTTCATTTAAAATAGAATAGAAACAGGAAGCATAGAAGTTAGTATGAAGTTCACTTGGGATAGAAGAGTACAGCAGTAAGCATGTGTTGTGACAAGCCAGGACACTGAACAATAAAAAGTTTGTCCTATTTTTATATATTCATATAAATACAAAAATACATATAGATCTATAGTATATGTTTTATTGGTAAATATTTAACATTTAATTCATACATAGTGAAATATGTTTTAAGATATCTCCATGCATAAATAATATAATGATATGCATTAAATTTTGAAATATAGTTTTAATAACATATTCAATTAACATTAAAGTACAGAATTTCATTTTTATCCTAAATTAGTGCATAAATGCATTTTAATTATCTGCATTTTATAACTAATTGATAAAGGTTGGTATGGAATTCATATAATCAAAGGCATTGATTATCTTAAGAAGTTATTAAACCTTCAGGCTAAATATTAGAACTTCTTAATGGTAGTAGTGTTCATTTAGGACTCAGGGTTATAGTGTAAAATCAGAAGGTTGAGGTTAGAGCTCCAGGGAACATTTTCTCCCAAGTGTCTTTACATCTATCAAATCTGCCCATTTCTGAGAGATCAGGTCTGGAATAACTGGCCACATTCACCAAATCTTTTTCAACACATATTTCCCACCTGGAAGTAGAAAGAAATATGCTTATAGTTACATTAAGAGGATGTCCCCAAAAGTGATTCTGGAGACTACATTCTGTCCTAAACAGAGAAAACCTAAATAGCAACTTCTCTCCATGATATACAGTTAACTGTTCTCATAAAACATACTAATGGCAACTTGCCAAGGTAAAGCTTCCCAAGCCAAAGGAGTGCATCAGTCAAAGAAACATTTCTATTAGTATTAAAAATGCTAATGTATTACTTTGTTGCCTATAATAATTCTCTAAAAACATTTTTTTCAATTGTCAGACTTAACTAACGTTAGCCAGTTGGTTTTTATTTTTTAAAATATAACTGCAATTTTTAAAAGACTATCACTAACAAATTGAGCTTTTCATTTATTGAGAAGATACTTTTTAAATATTGTTGTGTATTTTGTGGTTGAATGTACAAGTTATATATCTAACATTTTACATATTATATATACAATGGTTTATAAACATATGGCATTAACTCTTGGCAAACAGAAGTGTTTATATTTTATTGTTATATTGAAATGATCTGACCAGAGTTCTGTGTGAATCCTGTCTTCATGAAGAAAACTTTAGTAATAAAAATAGAAATTTTAGGTTATAGTTAGACTTTTGCCCTAAAATTTTTAGTTAATTTTTATAGCACTCGTAGGATATAAGGTCAGATTGTATGTTTAGAAGCTTAAGCTTCTTGTTCAGTACATATTTCTAGTTTGTTTGTCACTTTACATATCTGTTCATTTAGAGAATGATCTGACACCTGTTCATGGCAGATTGTTTTGACAGACTATATTGGCTGAGATCAGTTTGTCACCTGCCATCTGTCCAGTAAGGTGAGTTCAACAAGCTGGTAAATTTATACAATAACAGATATTTTTATGAGTAGAAAGATTTTCTTTATCCTTAATAAGTCATTAGTTAACTGAAAAAATATTTTGACATATATTAAGGGATACAATAATTTATATCACGTATATCACTTTATCAGATACATTTTAAACAATTTTAAATAAGAATTCTACTATAGTAAAATGAATTTATTACTTTTAAATTAAGCATTTCATTTTGTTATGATTGTAAATATTTTTATTAGTATCATTTAATTTTTCTTATCTGATGGCTTTCTGATGTTTTAGCAAACTCAAATATCTTAAATTGAAGCAAACAATAAATAGAATATATTAATATACAATATTGTTTTATCATAATGAAATGAGGAGTAAGCTTTTTATTAACTCATGATAAGTAAACTAAATTTAGTGAGGAATCCATGATAAGTAAACTACATTCAGTCACTTACACGGCATCTGACCATCCTGTAAAAAACTTCTTTAGATTTGTGATAGTAGTTACTTAAGATTGTTTTTGAGTGAGAATAGGAACTTAAATATCCAAAGCACATCAGAAAAGTTAAAAATAACATAGCTTACATATCTTAAAGGAAATAAGCACATCTACTTTTCAAAATCAAAGAACTAGTAAATTCTACTGGAATAAATAATGGTAAATTTATTTTTCTTTTACTTTTATAATTATTTAACCAAAATTACCTGCATAATTGCTGTGTTAGGCACAGAGAAAATGGAATTAGTTCCCAGTCCTGGTCCCAGATCTTCTACCATTTAAGGACTATATTTTATTGCTATTTTAAAATGACCAAGCAAGGAAGTCCAACCATACCTCTATTACTATTTGGATATTCACATGGATTGCAACTATAGAAATTTGCAAACAATAATTGTGAAACCTGTGATGAAGACTATTTTGAACATCTTGAGACATTTAAAAACATGTCTTGTGGCTTATGAAATGACCTGCCCTTTGGATATGTATTTATTGGATAGGAGAGGACTTGATATTTTGCTACCCTTATTAATTCTCCCTAGTTATGTGGCATGATAGGAATTTTTTACAGACTGTTCTGAGAAAATACTCTGACACTATTTGAGTACTATATAGGACTGTAGGGAGTTCTCAAAATAAGAAACAGGACAAGTCCTTAAAGACCTGGTGATATAATGGGAAGAAAGAACCAACATAAATATATTGATATAAACAAAAGTAACTCCAAGAAATAAATATACACAACTGCTGAGCCAAAGACTCTCTCTCGGGCCTCTTTATTCTCTATGATCTCATGATTTGTAGAACCATAACCTTATAGAGAAATATACACCATCTCAAGACTTCCTAGGCGCTTGAGTTAGAATACCTGGAAATCCTCAGAGTCCCTGTGGTAAGGTTTCATCATGGAATTGATCCTTATAGTAGACAGATCACAAGTATCATTCTCATCAGAAGCATAGCTAAATTTCCATCATGTTGGCACAAAGGCAAAAGTACTTAGTAAAAGAATAAAAAATACAATCAAACGGGCAATTCACACAAAATGGAGGAATCAATAAACTAGTTTTTTTTTCTTTTTGATGGATGTGAGCAGTTGTTTTGGCACCATGTCAAGACTCCACCGTACACAAATGCCCTTCATGAGTTGCCACAGATTTTAAAGATGCTCACATTCCAATCTGTCTACATTTTGAAATCTAGGATTAGAGATATTTCCAATAAAGCTGCTGACTTTTTTTAAATCTGATTATAAGGACTTTTTTAATTTTAGAAATAATTTTTCTTAGAAAAATACATAAATAATGGTAGAAAATACATAAACATATGTTTATACATAAACATATGTTTATACATAAACTATATCCATGATGTTATAAGAAATCTAATTTTTTGGAAAAAAAGTTCTTAAATCTCTATTTATTACATTATTAAAAGTAGTTTTATGAAGACAAAACCATATATCTCGTAGCAAAACAAGTAGGTTAGTCAAAAATCTTTGAAATACAGTGTCTATGTAAGTTATATGAATTGAGTGTTAGATTAGTACTATTTTGTGGAAATGGGAAGAATAAATAGAATCACACTGCAGAGGTGATGACTGATTTATTTTAGGTGACACTCATTTGAACTAGATTCAAGAAATGATAAGAAAATAAGTTTTCTAGCCAATAAGGAGCACCTGGGAAGAAATAACTGAATATAAAAAAGGGAAAATACTTAAAAATGATTCCTGTTCCTTATAAAACAAAGTAGTACAGGGGATCAAGAAGGGAATATAGAGAATATTTAAAGAAAAAGATAGCTTTTATTGTTTATCTCTGCCTTGACTTTAGATATAGAAAGAACTGTCCATGCCTCATGCATATTTAGACAGATTGAGTTCAATATGGTGGTTGCTCTTCAGAGCTCCACCCAAGAGAGAAAAGCCGATCTCAAGCCCTGCTCATCAGAGTCCCACCCTTCAGCAAAGCCTATGTCAAGCCCAGGAATGCTTGAACCAGAGACACCAATACTTGGGGCAGAGCAGCTATGGACTTGGCTGATCATGAGGCATCCAGGAGGGAATTCTAGCCCTGGCCCGCCATCCCAATAGAGCCTCACAAGAAGCCAGAGGAACCCGCACACCATGAATGAGGGCCGCCATTTTCAATATCCAGACTCCACAGCTCATCAGGTCTCCACCCAAGAGAAGAGCCTATCTCCCACCATTGAAAAGTGCAAAGCAGCTGTGAGGTTCATCAGTAAATGCAGGAACTGAGAACCTACTACTGAGAGGATCCCACCCTCACTGCAGAGCCTGGCAAGTTACCCATGCAGTATTTGATATTCCAAAAACCAGTAAAAATTATAGAACTCATTCCCATGACCTGACCAAATGTTTTGAGACTCTTCATGTTTCTGGAGTGAGCAGATACCCTTGGGCTACAGTAGCACACAACAGGATGTATGGAGATATTACTGGTGCCCACATGAGCAAATTGACGAACAACAGGAAGACAGGTGTATTGATAGATGGCACGGGTGTATTGATAGATGGCATATTGCTCTAATCTTCAGGTCACAAACTTTAATTAAAATATATCAGTAGCAAAGATACTGATACAAATCATATAATCATGAGGAAAATATATTCGGATAGAAATCAGAGCAGGAAATCTGACATCATTTCTAAAGAATCCAAGTATGTCACTTAATGCAATTATTTGATTTTTCATTTATCTTGGGAGTGGGTGCCACACCAGTAATGCTCAGGACTTACTCTGAAAGAATAAGGAACAAAAGCATAGTAGATTGTCTCAAATCCCCCAACAGAGATCAGTAGGGGCCAGCCTTCCACCCACCCTGGGTGTTGATGCTCTCTACCCAGGATAGGGTAAACAAAAGGAAGATGGCCATGGAATGTGGGCAGGGCCAGGAACTTGACCTGGTGCGCGTGCAAGACATGCCATGCTGGATGGGCTCATGGCTGGCATGCCCCGCCTGGATGGACAGTGTTGCAGGACACCTAAAAACCTAGGCCTCTGCATCTGCCCTGAATTGCCTCCTGCCAGTCACTTCATAGATAGGGGATAGTCTGAATGTGGCAGTCTTATCTGACCATGTATTCTGTACTGGCTGGTATAAATATTCTCTCATGCTACCACAAGCATCGTGGGACTAACAAGATCTTACCAGCATATTTGCCTGGCCACATAGGATCCCTAAGTAATTAGACCAGAGAGAAATGCTGTTTCCCTCCAATCAAACAAGCATAGCTCCCTGATATACTCAAGGCAACTAAAGTACAAAACTACTGTGAAGTAAAAGAGACTTGTGAAGGCTTGGAGAAATATTTAACTGGCATTAGTATTAGTCTTTGGTACAGAGACATGCCATCTCAGAACCCCCTTCTCTACCCAATAAAGGCAATTCCAGGCAGATCTTAGCTGAAGACATTTGCATATAAAAGGGCCTAGGTGAGGTGCTGGGAGAGATTACCTGAGGGCATTTGACCCTCCCTGCTTACCATAACAGTGGGAGGGGAGGTCTGAGTTGCAGGAGTATAATATTAGCCTGCTTCCTCTCTCACATGCTTCTTTTTGGGCTCTCTCTTTGTGAGCTCGCACCCTTCTTGGGGAGTCTTGTCTTTGTCTCCTCTTTACAGGGCCTTTACACGTGGTGGCCGCCCTCTTGGCCTAAACGTGGCTGGGGTTCTAGCCTGGAATCCTAAGCACCGGGCTTTTCCTTTTTGCTGATTTGTATGCCTGAACCTGTGATAAGTAAACCCTTTTAAAACTGCATCGGATTCCTGAGTTTTCATCCATTCCTCGCCCGGCTCGGAGGTAGAAGGGAACTTCGCTTCCCGGCACTGTTGGGGACCCCGGCGGAGCTCCCCCAACAGGACAGGTCAAGGAAGATGACCCTGCCTGCTTGCTCATCTGACCACACACTCATAGACTAAGGAGCAATATACCTTAAGTGGATAGGCTAGAGATAAGATATTACAAACGAATTGACTGTGTACTGGGTGGGCCCTGTTGTAATGGACAGAAAGAGCCTTCATAAGGGCCTTTTGAAAAGGCTCAAGGGTCCCTCCTGCCTGTTAGAACCTGCAAGTCCGTGTGGGAGTTGGACCCTGGCTAGCCAGCACAAACAAACTCTGCTTTGTTCATTGCATTCTTGTGTGATTCTGTCTCTCGAAGGGGATAAGATTCTTGGACAGTAACACAAGTCTCTGTGTTCAGGGATCACTCACTTTGGGAGAGCTTGGGGGCCATATATGGTGCTGGGCTTGAGCCTAGTTCAGCTACATGCAAGGAAAGTGTATGTATATACTACTGCTGTGACCCAAAGTTTTATGGGTATTTTAAGGGTATTGGGGGGTTGGAGGGTGGTTGCGTGGGTTGTTTGGGGTGTTTTTGGGGATTGCATATTAATTTGGAATACTGAGATTTTGGTCGATCAAGTCTATGGTAAATTCTCCAAATTCACATAATGTTGTTATGGTTTAGAGAGAATGGAATAGAGCTCCATAGTCCTTTCCATTCTTTTCATTCATGGCATGCAAGCCAAATAAAAATAATAGGACCGTAACAGCTGATCTTGACATATCAGTTTGATAATATTAACCAAATATTCTTTATTTGGGAAAGCACAGATTTAACTTTTTGCTATTAATATTTAAGTACAGATGAAACTTCTGGTTAGTATAAGACTGAATAATTTGAGATTTTGTATTAGGCATGATTTAAAAATTATGGATGAATATCTTTCTTAACTAAGAGTATCCTTTCCGGAAACCTGCTTGCTCGCATGGTTGTCCTTCATCTAGTGTTCTGCTAATCCTGTTCAGGATGACTTGTGTAAACAGCTTGTAGATGACAGACCGACAGGCAGATGGGGGCGATAGTTGCCGATGTTGTGAATGTCTCCCTTCTTGAACAGTAGAACTGTTCTGCTGGTTTTCCATTGGGAGGGCACTTTGCATTCGGACAGGTAGCGTGTGAAGAGCCGAGCTAGTGTATTGATGAGTACTGGCGGCAGATTCTTCAGGTTTTCGGGTCTGACTTTGTCTGGGCCTGGTGCTGTTCCCTTCTTTACCGACGAGATGGCATGTCGGATTTCAGAAGGGAGAACGTTGGGAATGACATATCCATCCTGTGGAATTTGGTATGTGGGCAGGTGGATGTGGCTATCAAAGAGATTTGAGTAGAAGTCATGGATAATCTTCTCCATTGCCTTTCTGGAAGATGTGATAGATCCATCAGGGCGTCGGAGGGCAGTCATCTTGGTCTTATAGTTGGCGAAGGACAGGCGGGCAGTGCTAATGCTTTTCCTGTCTTCTGCTGCATCTTCCAGTATTTCTGCTCTTCTGTCTTTGAGGTCTGCTTTTATCGCTTCTCTGCACTGTTTAGCAAGCTTGGACATTAGCATTTGGTCTCCTGAGGCTTGCGCCTTGCCACGTTGGCGAATGAGATCAAGAGTTTCTGAAGACAGGCATCCTTTTGTGTCTTTCTCTCTCTCGGCATTCTTCGCACAATCATGGAGGTGCTGAACCAGTAGGTTGTATTCTTCATCGATGTCATCAATAATGGTATCTTCCCATGTTGCCGCAATGGTGCTAAAGAGTTCCCAGTTGGTGGTCGTTCTGGGAGTTCTCTTCTTAAACTTTGCAGCTTTTTCTCCCCTGTTGTGGGAAGTAGAATTTTGCACGAAGGAGATGGTGGTCCGATCCTGTCTGGAATTTGGGAACAACAGCAACATCGGTCAGACAAAACCGTTGATTGAAGATGATGTGGTCAATTTCATTGTGAAACTGTCCGCCAGGATATTCCCATGTCCAACATTTCGCTTCAGCTTTCTGGAACTGTGAGTTCCCATGAATAGTCTTGGTGGACATGATGAACTCAGATAGTCTCTCACCCTGTTCGTTCCATTTTAGGCCATGGGTCCCGATGTGGAGTTCTTCAGCCGATCTTCTCGGTCCTATCTTGGCATTAAAATCACCGACTATGATCTTGTAGAAGGTGTGATCTTTTTATAGAACTCCTCCAATTCCATGTAGAATTTCTCAATTTCATCTTCTTTGTATGTGGATGTTGGTGCATAGACAATGAAGATAGGGAAAGGATTTTTTTCCGAAAGGATTTTTTCCGGAAAGAATTGTTTCGGAAAGCATTCAGCACAATCAACCATATCCACACAGTAACCAAGCACATTGAGGTTTGTAGGGAGTACAAGATGCCGCTCTGTCTCACGTTCATTGATTTACAGAAAGCCTTTGATTCTGTGGAGACTGAAGCAGTCATCGAAGCCCTAGTCAAACAGGGTGTTCAAACCCAATACATCAAGATCCTTCGTGAGCTGTATTACGAATTCACCACCAGGATCTCACCATTCTACAAAGAAATGATCATTGATGTCAAAAGAGGGGTTCGACAGGGTGATACCATCTCACCAAAACTCTTCAGTGCACCCTCGAGAACATCATGAGACAATTAGAATGGGAAGGAATGGGAGTGAAGATAGATGGTCGGCAACTACACCACCTCCGCTTCGCTGATGACATCGTTCTAATAACACCAAACATTAGCCAAGCGGCACAAATGCTGGCTGACTTTGACCGAGAATGTGGAAAGGTAGGTCTACAGCTGAATCTGAAGAAAACTATGTTCATGAGAAATGAACTAGTTCCTGAGGCCCCATTCACTCTCAATGGAACAAAAATCTCTGAATGCAGCAGTTATGTGTACCTAGGTCGAGAAGTCAACATGATGAACGACCTAAAACCTGAGCTGCGCAGGGAGGAAGAGAGCGGCATGGAATGCCTTCAAAGGCATCGAAGAAATAGCTAAAAGGACAAAGAACCTCCTGCTCCGGGCACATCTCTTCGACTCCACCATTCTCCCTGCATTAACATACGCCTCAGAGACCTGGGCCCTACGAAAGCAGGATGAGAATGCTATCCGGTCTCCCAGAGAGGAATCGAAAGAGCTAAGCTTGGAATATCACGTCTCACTCAAGTGAGAGAAGGAATCGGAGTTCTGACCTCCATCACTATTCCAGAATCAGGGACGCTGTCTCGTTTGCCAAGGCATCGAAAATCAGATGGGCTGGACATGTAATGCGATTTGGAGACAACCACTGGACTAGAGCCGTTACCGACTGGATCCCACAGGATGTCAAAAGTTCACGTGGCCGCCCACCTACAAGATGGTCAGACTTCCTTGTTAAGACCCTGAAGGAACAGTTTGAGGCTCTTCATATTCCTGAATCAACCAGATGCCATTGGGCTACATTGGCACGTGATAGGGTCCAATGGAAAAGTTACTGGCGCCCGCTCGAGCAAATCGATGAATAACGGATTCAAGTGATCAAGTGATCAAGTGAACTAAGAGTATATTTAGATGACACAAAGTTGCTACATTTATCAATGTAGTATTATTCTTGTATTCATGAAATACCTTGTTTACCCTTATTTTGATTAATTCATAAAATATTTTTTACTCCTAGTCCTCTTATCATGATAGTATCCATATATGATATATATGTATATATGTATATATTCAGTAATTAATATTGTTAAATTAAAACTTTATATATAATTACATATAATAAAATCTTGGTAAATTCCAATAATAGTGCCCAGTCTATAAATAATAGATATTTGACAGTAAGATCTATTCATTACTTTATGATTATGTCAAAATAACATGAACATTTCTTGAAATAACATGAACATTTATTTTACTTTGTTTGAAAACTTGGGGCCACACTTGAAAGTGACCAGGTGTACTCCTGAGTCTTCACTCAGGTAGCACTTTTGCCAAGGCTCAAGGAACCATAAGTACAGAGATCAAATTGTGGTCAGCTAGAAGAAAGTCAGGTGCCTTAGCTCCTATACCCTCTCAACAGTTCCCAGCTCATGATCTTAAAATATAATAATGTAAAGGATTTATGACTAATATGCGGTCAGTAATCATAATAATGAGACAATATATATGTTTTATATAAAAAATTCAAGATAAAATAGTGAATCTAGAGCTGAATCTATTTTTTGCTTAAGGTTTCCCAAAAGCTCTTATTTTCCAAACATCATATTTTATGATTTTATCATAAATTTTACTTTATTCCATTTACTCTTCAAAATATTAAGAAGCATTTCTTTAAATTACTTAGGCCTCCTATATGCATAAACTATTATACCGTATTATAAATCATATCTTAAACACTCCTATATGCTATTCAATACTAGAGTAAAACAGATTATCTTTTTTAATCTGCGTGTATGAAGGGATGATTTTATTTATATATATATACATATATATGTATATATATATATATATACACACACACACACACACCAATATAGTGTGTGTGTATCATCGTATATCATTTCCCTATAAATTAAGCAACACTTAGACTTTAGAGTTTTAGGCATTTAGATGTCTTGTATTTTTAATTTCTTAAACAAAGTTTATTATGTTTCATTATAAGAGTTGGTTTTACTTTTAGTTTTTATTTTAGACACCATGATTTACTATTACTTCTAGGGTTTCATATATAAAACATTTCAGCCCCACACCATCTACCAGAATGTCCCCCTCTCATTTCTAGAAGGCTGATATTTATCCTTCAAATAAACACTTGGCCTATTGAGGCATGTTCTCATTCACTTTTCCTTCCACAAACTTTTTCCTTCCATGTATCCCCAAATTTATATTTGGGCCATATCTCGGGGCACATTCAGCAGTGTCAAAGTCTATAGGTTAAGATACTTAAACTTCAACAGAATACCTTGATGATCATGTAGGGTCTTTGGAAAATAAGTATACTATAATGGCTGAACTCAAAGAAGTAGGATTATTTCCTTTAAACAGGAACTCCAGGGAGCTCTCTTGCACCTTCTATCATGTGAGAATACATAAAAATACATGTTACTGAGAAACAAACAGATTCTTACAAATATTACATTTGCTGTTATGAATGTTTGCATTCCCAGTGTGCAGAACTAAGAAATGTGTTTGCTACTTAAGTTATCGAGTCAAAAGTTGTAGTTTAACTCTACATAGCTTTTTACAGACCAAGATATGTACCTAGGTATAGAAAGCTGAGATATCTAAACAGTGAACTGTAAATGATAGAAAAACAAGAAACATAACTTAGATTTTTTTTCATCAAGAATCAAGGTATGAGTGTTGTGGGTCAGTGTGGGTACAAGATAAGTGACTTTAATAGATATTTTTATTCTATATGGATTTATTGTTTTTTTTTTTTTGCTTTTTTGGGTCACACCTAGCAATATCAGGGGTTACTCCTGGCTCTGCACTCAGGAATTACTCCTGGAAGTGCTCAGGGGACCATATGGGATGCCATGTATCAAACCTGGGCCGGCATGAGTTGGCGCGTGCAAGGCAAACAAACACTCTACCCGCTGGACTATCACTCCGGCCCACCCTCAATTTGGATTTAAACAGCACTATCATGTTACTTCTATCCTAAAGGTGCAAACATAATATTAAACATCAGAAAAGCTAGAAGCATAATTTTTTTAAAAAATTGGTAACAATTCTTTAGAGCATACAAAATTCAGAAAGTGATTAAACTCAGAAAAAAAATGTAAAAAATAGGAACCAATCAAGCAAAGCGAACAGGTTTTCTGTTGATGAAACACTTTTGAGCAGTCTTCTATATCAGAAGATGGCAACTTTTTTCAGTTACTCAGGTTACAAATAGAAAGTCATCCTTGACTTTTCTGTAACCCACATCCAAGCTGTTAGCAAATATGTCATTTCTAACTTTGAAATATATCCAAAATTTAACTTGTTCTTATTTTTCACTGACTTATAATCCTAAGAGTTTCCCTTCTAAATCAGAATCATTGAAGGAAGAAGGTCAAACATCTATGTATCTAAATATGAAGTTTGTTGGGCTCTAAGAAGCTAATATTGGGACCTATAAGGTTATCAAATTCCCACTGATAGAATATAGTGATCATGCTTAATATTTTAATTAGATATTTGATTAATTAATTCTATAGTTCAATAATAGATATTATTTAATATGGGGCGGGGCCCAGAGGTGGGCCTGTTCTTAGGGCAGTGGAACTTTCGGATTCTCAAGAGTTTACACCTACGTGAAAGACATCTGTGTTTATCCAATGGGAGACTGGCAGGCAATGATTTACATCTAAGGCAAGGCAGGATATGCCCAGTCTTCTGACCTCTGATCACAGGAATATGAAAATCATTGATTGTTACCTGCAAATGTTACCTTGCAAATGCTAAATCTGTGATTGTGATCTGTTGTGATGGCCCAGGAGCTTGCAAATGCCATGTGATTTGTGCTTGTCCCCCCCCAATATTGTATAAAAGGCTCAGTAAAACAAGTACTGTTATCCAGAACTTCCCGCTACGTTGGTGTCTTTCTTTCTTTCCTCTCTTAGCAGCGGCAAGGCAGAGTTTCTCCCAAGTCCATCCCTCTCTCTTTTCTGCAGGGATGAAGTGCAGCAAGATCTAGGTTTCCCTCATTTGTGCTGGGGGCTGCTGGCCAGGACAGAAGTTAATTGTGCAACTATCTTCGTAAAATGGAGTAGAAACTTACCCAGATCATTCCTTATAGCAGAGCATGGTTACCAGTGAGGACACAGGAGCGATCATGCAATTAAATTAGCAGAGAATGAATACATTTGCTTTGTTCAGGTTATATGGATGGACAATAATATACTGAGATAGTTTGTCTCACCAAGGATGAGTTGTTCATGAAGAAAAAACCTTTTGAATGCTGTATTTAATGCAATAGCCACTTGGTCTACAATGGTTTAGGGAATGAAACCAATTCAATATTTGTTAAATGAATAAATCAATAGTTTGTATAAAGTTTAAGTTATAATGCTAGAAAGGGATAAAATATAGTGGACCCTTATTGGCTAAGTATATCTAGGCTCTTCGTTTTCCTGGAGCAAACAGATGTCCTTGGGCTACACTTGCTTGCAACTGGATGTATGGAAGCGTTACTGGTGCCCACTCGAGCAAATCGATGAGCAACGGGAAGACAAGTGATACAAGTGATACAAGTCATCTTTAAACCCCCCAGTGAAATTGAGCACATAGTGCTAGTATTCAGAGGTAGTGGTCAATAACTGTGTGCAATGGATGGGTATGAGGAAAGAAGTTATTATAATTCCCACAACGAGGCTAGCAGTGTTTTCTGCTGAAAGTAAAGTGATACTCACAAGGCATAAACAGCATGGGATTTCAGATGGCAGTGGAAAGATACAAAGGCCACAGTGTGTATAATGGGGGAAAACTGACAACCTGTCAACGGAGCAGTAAAATATTTCAAAAGCAAACTGTACCTGAAAAGTCTCAAAAAGAAATAAGCAGAGAGAGAGAGACAGACAGACAGACAGAGACAGAGAGACAGAGTGACAGAGAGACAGAGGTAGATTAAGAGGAAAAGGCAATAATATTCCTAAATTATATCTTTGGGAAAATGCTGTGTAGAGTCCTGGGCAGAACATTAAGTGGGGGCTTGCTCTTAAAGTTTCTGCTCTTGCTTATATATATATATATATATATATATATATAATAATATATATATATATATAATCACTTGCTTGAGTATACATCTGTTGCTTGAGTATATATCTGTTGTCTGAGTATATATCTTTTGCTTGAGTATACATCTCTTGCTTGAGTATAAATCTCTTGCTTGAGTATATATCACCTGCTTGTCTCTATGTATCTAGGCTCGCTTGCTTTGTCCACTATTGAGAAGTTCATATTCTACCTTGAGTGTGTACTTCCTCTCTTTTCCTCTTATTCTTTCTAAGAAAGTCTTTTATCCAATCACAAACTATCTTACCTCACAAAAAGATTTAGAAGCAGTACTTGTAATGGTTTATATTGGTCCAGTAATATATTTTGTAATTATGTATTAGGTAAATCTATACTTACATTTTAGAATAATAAGCATAAGTCTTTTCTGCCCTAACAATGCTAATGTAAAATATTATATTAAATATGTAAAATAAATTACTGTGTACACAGTGGGTAATTTAAAATGGTAAATATTATTAGGATATTTTTAATTAATTTAATTTGGAAAAGAATGCCCTAAATAATCATTTTCCCCCTGTAAACCTATATGGTTGTCAAATTCCCACTGAGAGAATAGAATGTATATCTTAATATTTTAATTAGCTATTTGATCAATTAATTGTATAACTTAAAATGAAATACAAGTTCTTAATTAGTCAAAATGCTAAGGTAAAATATAAGATATATTATACTGTTTTACTTACTGTGAG
This sequence comes from Cryptotis parvus, assembly GCA_021461705.1. Classification (NCBI taxonomy): domain Eukaryota; kingdom Metazoa; phylum Chordata; class Mammalia; order Eulipotyphla; family Soricidae; genus Cryptotis; species Cryptotis parvus. The sequence goes on from JAJIBD010003978.1 coordinate 162,051, forward strand.
TACTCAAGAAATATTAGTTCAAATATATTAAGATATTTTTAATTAATATAATTTGGGAAAGAGCGACTCTGACTAAATATTCCTATTGTTTTGCCTATGAAACCTATATGGTTTACTAATTCCCACTGACAGAATATAGTGATCATGCTTAATATTTTAATTAGATATTTGATGAATTAATTCTATAGTTTAAAATAAAAACCACACCACAATTTTTTAATTTAAGTTGTAAGTAAAAGCATCCCATATGCAATCCTCAGAAATTGTACCTCATGAGATATCTTGAACATAAAATCTACTAAATAATAAAATATTAAGAAAATGGGATTTTATCTTAAATGCAGGACACACTTTTAAATAGTTAACAGTTTTATGCTCAAAAGATAAGTGAATGAATGAACAAATACATTAATGGGAATAGGGACTGTGTCAAATTCATAGATGGACAGGCATCTTGTTATTATGCATCTGCTCTTTTTAGTTACTAGCTTTGTGTTGCAAAATAAAGTATTATTTTCTTACTGGTACCTACATGAGTGCCTTATTGTTTTCTCCATTGATTTTTAGAGCTTAGCAAGAGGTTTTAAGTTTTTTCTTGCCTATGGCTAAACCAGAATAAGATGCATTTCAAAGGCACCCATATACCTTTAAAGCAGTGGCTGAAGTATCTCTCAAGGCAGTGAAAAACAACTTCCTTTAACAGTATTTTGCTCACCTTTCTTTCAAAAAGTAGGAGGGGTTCCGAAACTTGGGGTTTATTGAATCAAGCAAAGACTCAATTCCATAGTAAACTATTCTGGGGTGATACTGATCAATAAAGTCAAAGACATAAGAAATTGAACTAAAATGACCAGTGACTTTTGTATCCTCAGAGGGTTCTGTGCAGGGCTCCTGTAGGTAAAAACACAAATATGATTTTCCTTTAGAGATATTTTGTTTATTCCTATTGCATTTGCCTCAGGAGTTCTCTAACTTGGGAATAATCCCCAGTGTTTTCAATTGTTTTAGTTGTTTTTCCAAAGAGTTGTTGGAGGTTTTATAGGGTTAGTAAACCCACTCGTTAGAAATCTAAAAATTCTTCTAATTCCGATAAAAGACAGCATGCATATTTTATTGTCATTTCATCACTAATAATTTTTAAAATATATATAAAATGTAATATTATTTTGTAAGTTTCAATTTAAAGAATATTTATGATCACTTTCTGGTGCAAGCGTTCACACTTTTGTCTGCATTAAATATTTTAGCTTGGCAATTATATGCACGTTATGATTCTTTTAACTGTGCAGTTTATGAAAATCTGGTAGGAGATTTTATGAACTCTATTGTATGCACTTTGGAATCATGTGTCTATTATATAACTGGCTTGTTTTATAGATGCATTAGTGAATATATATAGGTATATATACACGTCACGTATCTGTAATAATATATATGTGTGTGTGTATTCTCTTATCTTTTTCCATGTCCTCAGTACTCTGATTTTGTTTCATATTTTCAAGGATTTTTTTAATGTTTGTGTTTTTTCTCTACAGTATTCTCTGGTGACAGAGGCCTGTGCACCAAAAAGTGAGACATGGAGAACATCATCAGACTATAAATAATTTTAAATTTATGTCAGGGGCAGCTATTTCCCAGAACCCACATGTACATATCAAAATGAGACAACAGAACAGAAGGATTTGACTTCCTGTAATTAAGAAGACACATGCAAACTTCACATGCAGACTCTGGGCTTCACATGGTTTAGGTGGTAACCTCTGTGTCTTTGGCCTCTCAGATCAGGCAAGGAAGTCCACATTAAAAAAGTTCAGCGTCTTCTTTCCGATGCATGGTTAATGTTGCCTTCTCCCCCTTCAATTATACCATCTTCATTATGCTCCTTCCTCACTATCACAGTTGTTAAAATGAAAAGCCTCTTTCGGAGTGCCTCAGCTCCATTATGCAGGCCTATACCTGTGCTGGCAGCATGCTCTTCTTCTCACCTCATATTGGCTTTTGCTTGGGGAGGAGATCCCTGCCGTGCATCTCAAACTGAAAACGGAAAGAAAATTAAGTTGCTGTTTGGAGTTTCAGTGAATTATGGAAAACGGGCCTTTTTTGGTCTACCAGGCATGTTAGTATAATCCATTACCCACCTTCTACACCATTCCTTCCAGCGGTTGTTGTCAATATGGAAATATCATCTAAAATTTTTTATCAGTTTTTACCTAAAGCAAGGAGACACACAAAGATTTGGCCTTTACATCAGACTGTGTTGAAGTGATGAATACAATGGACCATAAAATGTTTGGCTTTCGGTTTATCCATCTTCAGAGCTCTGTGAGGCATTAAAATATTCCTGGAAACAAGAGCATAATTAATTTCTAATTTCTATAAATTAAAAACCAGTTTAGGGGCTTGAGAGCAATTCGGTAAAATAGACACTGGTCTTGCAGGCAGCCTACCAGATTATATTCCAAGCACACCAACACGGTCCCCATACCCACCCCATTCTCTTCCTGGTGTGCTACTTGAGGCAAATTCATGCATAAGTTCTGATGATCACTGGGTGTGAGCCAGAAAATAAAAAACAGAAAATCAAAATCAATTATTTGGTATCAAAGTGTGAACAAAATAAGTAGAAACTAAATTTAGGTGAACTGTTTTCCAAATACTATGAATTTAGTGTAGAAAAGTACACTATTTTGGTTCATTCACATATTGTTGAGATTTTTTTAGTCTATGGTATCTTGATAGTATTGTACATCAATATCTAAATACATGAATATGTAGGGACAGTGAAAGTTTTACAACTTTAAACAATAATGACCTAAGTCAGGTGGAAGCTTTAGGATCCACTAATTGAAATGTCAACAATAAAATAAACAGATAAGTGAGTAAGGGATCTATTATCTTTGGAAATAATATCTTGGTCATCTAGATACAGGAACTCATCATATAGCTTATATGCTTCTTTAGGTGATATTATTTATACTGTGAAGCAGGTAAAATACACACTATTATGTTTATTCTTCAATAAAAAATCACTCCACAATAGTATGCCTGGGGCTAATATAATGCTAATTGATATTAAGGTAAAGGTATTATTGGGAAGAGATAACATTCAAAGACATTCTTTATCATGAACGTCTAATCTGATCTAGTAACTGGAATGCCTAGCTCAGTGTCATACATTTGGGAGGAATTTAATTATAGTATCTTTAATCTAGAATTGAGATTAGAGTAAGTTAGACAATTCTTGCTAGTTTGCTGACCAGATGTGTAGACTATCTCTATTTCTCACTAAATCATGAATGAGCTTTCAGAAAAAAATAAATGAAATAAAGCATATTAGGACTAGGAAAATAAACAAAACCAACTTAGCTGTCTTACATTTTTTAAAAAATGAAGAAAATGAACCAAAAAAAATTCTGAAAAAGAAATCAATTCTCTCTGCTAAAGCAGTGGTCTCACCCAGAGCTGTTGACCCACAAATGTATAAAGGTTGAAAAACACTGTCTCCTGCTTTTGCTATAAATGCTAGTCCACCGCAGAGTAGTCTATATCTGCATGTGTAAGAGGTTGAAGAGTGCGTACTATAGCACAGATGCACAGATTGTGTTGTCTCATAGCAACCTATATTCAAATGATAAGACTCATATCATGTTCCAATTTGGGATATATTATAATAAATTATTTTGAATTTATTATACATTTTAGAATAATATGCTTTACTGGAAATTAAAATATAATATAAAATAAATTTTGGTTATGCACAAAGACATTTAAAATCATTTTACAAGCAATGTTTGTCTTACACAATTAAATTAATTTTCAGTTAATCACATAACTACATATAGCTACAAAATTGCTGATAAACATATTTAGATGACATATTATATGTCTTATTTGGTATTGTTACTAATAAATTAAAATAGAGTCTGAAGGAGTTGGAACTGTTGTACAGGAGTTAAAGAACAAGCCAAATGTCCCTGAGAATTAGCTCAAGGTATGGTTTTTAAGGTTCCATAACACTACTAGTCTGACCTGGTGACCCCAGAACTTCAGGAACTTGGAGAGCACCCTGGTTGGCTAAATATCACCAGGATTGACCCTTGGTTCCCCTGAGCAACTATCTGGGAGTCTTCACCAATTTTGAATGGAATAGAGCAATAGTACAGTGCAATAATAGAGTGGATAGGGTGCTTGCCTTGTACCTGATGACCTTAACTCAATTTCACCATCACGTACACTTCCCTGAACCACAGAAAGAATTGTCACTGAGGACAAAGTCAAGAAATAGCTCTGAGCACTGCCAGGTCTGGGTCTAAAGCTAAAATATATAACTAAGCAAGCAAATCTGTGTACCTATATTTATAAATTTTATAAATGGATTTTCTGAAACTATCCATTCACAGATATTTTAAGTTTATTAAGAAAATGATCGTTGGACTTATGTTAAAAGCATATATTAATAAAATTATGATAATGTGAATAAGCTTTTAAGTAATATCGTAAACAAGTAAGTAAATAAACACATAAATAAATAAGCAGTAACTACAGGACATGAAACATCTATCTGAATTCTTTTAAGGGTTATGAATAATTTCCCCTGCATAAACACATATTCGGAAGAGTTCTCAAGTAATTTAGAGGCAAAGCCAGGAGAGCATATGAAAACCCTCTTGGCAAGCAGTATCACTTTTTTAAAAAGTTTGTCAATTTAATGAGCACTTAATTAAAGTCAACAGAGTCTCTAAGTCTCCAAGTAATTTTCAAAAGAGCTGTTGGGAAAGAGAACGTTTTCTGCATGCCTGTCCTCTTTTTTTCTTGTTCTCTATTTGTCTCATAAATGTGGGAAGCCTTTATAATATTATCTTTGGGGTTTTATTGTTATTAAATATTGCTTCTCATGTAGTTGGGTTCAGACCTATCAAGTGCAGTTGCTATTAAAGTAACGATATTATATATAATCTTAAGGAGAAATGAAGATTTACTATTCATTTAAAACACTTTTATAAAAATTAAGTTGATAGTCTAATCATAAATTTGTATATAAATATATCTTATTCACAGATATAGTTTTGATCTATTCAGTTATTCTCATAAATATTAAAGAATTTAAGGAAGAAGAGGCATCAAGCAAGTAGTCAGAAGTTAAAGAATAAAAAAGTAAATAATATGTAATAATTTATTGATAAAATCAAATAAATATATAGTTTTTTAAGTTCAATTATATTTTTCAGATATGAAGTTGTTTGTAATTGGGTTCCAGTCATGCAATATTCCAACAACTCTCCCTACACCAGTGTATATTTTCCATCACCGATGTTCACAGTTTCCCTCTTGCCTCCCCTCTCTAGCCTCTATGGCAGGTACTTTTGTTTCTCTCTCTCTCTCTCTCTCTATCTCTCTCTCTCTCTCTCTCTCTCTCTCTCCTTTTGGGCATTATGGCTTACAATACTGGTACTGAAAGCTTATCATCTAAAATATGTATAACAGTTTTAGAAAACAAAAATATAAAAATTCTTATATCTAATAATACAGGAACAACTGTTGTTTTTTATTATCTTGTATTTTTTTTTAATCTTAAGAAGAATTAGCTTTCCCATTCCAGAAACTACCCCATTACTCCTCTGTTCTACAATTCCCCTTCCTTTGTTGACATTGGTGGTTCAAAGGGGGTTGAAAACTCTCCTAGAAAACTTGTTTTAATTTTTTCAGGTTCATATGTTTACCTGTATCTGATGCTTACTTGGTGAACTTGTGGAAACTAAGGTGAATTACAGGCCTAGTAGAAGGTAAAATATAATTTGTTTATATTGGGAAAAATTGACATGAGAGCCTTAGGACAGAGAATGTTTTATAGGGCATGTTATGAATTACAAGTCATCAGTTATGTCAGAAATATATACTCGTTTAAAAGAAATAATAACAAATAGCGGCCTGGGCGATAGTCCAGTGGTAGGGCGTTTGCCTTGCATGCAGCAGACCCAGGTTTGATCTCCGGCATCCCATATAGTCCCCATGCAGTGTCAGGAGTAATTCCTGAGCACAGAGCCAGGAGTAACCCCTGAGCTGAGCATTGCTGCTGGGTGTGACCCAAAAAGCAAAAATAAATAATTAAATAAAACTGAGATACCATTAAATTTCTAAATGTGATTTTTATTTTTATAAATATTTAACTGATGAGCAGACTCAGAAAAAGTATGTTAAACAATTAACTATATAATTTTTCCCTGAATAAAAGCTATAGGAACACTATTAAATATTGTTAATTGTGTCTTCACTCTTTATATTCAATTTTTATGTATTTAAGTATATGAAAAACATTTAACCTTAAATTTAGAATATTTAAAACATTTTGCTAATTTTAGTTTACTTTTTGTTAGAAGTGGGCCATAAAGCTAGATATAGAACCATAACACCCATTGCATTTTATAAAATGCAAATGCTGATTATAAGGGATGATTAGCAGATACCAATTTACCTGTTGGCTGGCCTCTTCAGGAAAGTATATGTTCGCCTCATTGCCAAAGTTTTGATGGAGCGGTTGTAGTTATTGTTTAACTTTATGAGTATATTTGATATTGACAATTTATTTTATATAGCATATATGAAAATTTTCTCCCGTTATCATTTATTACCAGTGAGTTCAAATAAAATGACAAGCACCAACACCAATAAAAATGACATATATCCAAAACACTGAAATCAACCAAAAGGACACGGCTGATGGGATGACATCTGATTCAGCCTCTTGGGAAAATAATAATTAAGATATCTCAAAAAAAAAAAAAAAAGGAAAAATACAGCCTCCTCATGACTGGGCAGTTGCACTTCTTGGTATCTGCCTCCTTGCTTTCTGAAAACTGAGACAATCCAAAAATATATACGTTAACCTATGTGTATTACAGCATTGAGTACAATAACCAGAATATGAAAACATACGAGCGTTAAATTACAAATGAATGAAAAAAGTTGTGTTATATAAAGGAATTAAATACTAATATGCTATGAGAAAAGATGAATTAAGTACTAAACCTTTAGGATGGCATTGTAAGGATAAGTATCACTGGAAGTGGTCTTGCCTACCCTCTACTTCCAACTCTATCATTACTAGGTAAGGGTTTATAGTCTTCCTTCCTTCCTTCCTTCCTTCCTTCCTTCCTTCCTTCCTTCCTTCCTTCCTTCCTTCCTTCCTTCCTTCCTTCCTTCCTTCCTTCCTTCCTTCTTTCTTCCCTCCCTCCCTCCCTTCCTCCCTCCCTCCCTTCCTCCCTCCCTCCCTTCCTCCCTCCCTCCCTTCCTCCTTTCTCTTTCTCTCTTCTTCTTTCTCCACTCTGGTGTAGTCCATATTCTCTCTTGAACTTGTATTCCTCTATTTATCTCATTCATATCTTTATAGATAATTTTTTTCAACTAAAAGTTATCTTTCTTCCTTTTTTTCAACTAAAAGTTATCTTGCTTCAAAAATTACAATAAAATTTTGCCCTTCAGAGCACTTTTATGTCTAGGCAACAGTGTAATTTGATGTGTATGAGCAAGGCATTATTTTCTTTAATTTAGAATAAAGTCTATTGATCATTAATTAAGGTTTTACTATTTTTGTTTAATGCTAAAATGTGGACTTTGAATCTTAAAATTTTGGTCAATATTGTGACCATAAGTGAAGTATTGTGTTTTATTGAAGCAGATACCTCAGAAGCTATAATGTTGCTTTTTGATAATGGTAATAAATACAAAAAACACACTTGTTCAATTTTGTTCACTTTCTTAATAATTGAACCTGAAAACATTTTGTCCATTGGAATTTGAACTCCTGATACACGATAACTCTATTTTATTGCATTTGTGACATTTTTCTGTTATCTAGAAAAGTTTAAGTTTTTAATACAGGTTAATATAGAGAACTATATCTTCTTTATAGAACTATATCTTTTTATAGAACTGCTTTTATAACTGAGATCTACTACATGAATGAACTCTAAGTATAAGGCTAAAATTTCTCCAAAAAAGAAAAAAAGAATAGCACCTCTAGGATCAAAGGTGAATATCTTTTCCTATTTGAAACAAATATAATTTATAAAATTAGTTGTTTTCTTCTAAAAAGCAATATGAACAGAACCATAAACTCAGAGTCTATTTAATCTTCATGTTTATTACTCTAAAGACGTGCATTCACGCAACTGCCAATTGCTCTGTTTTTTGATAAAGCATCTGTAATTACTTTTAATTTGTATATAAATTTTTAACTGTTGAAAGAAAACACTTACTATAACTGATATGAGGAAGAAAAGCAGCATTAAAACTGGCTATATGCATATTTTAAGTCATAAGCATAAAAATACTAATTAAGATAAAACATTATACCATAGTCCCCATAATAAAAACAAATTAATAATCCAATCATGAAAGTTAACACCTTCAGAAAATTATAGTATGAATCATATAATTTAAAAAAATTAAATAAAAGAAAACAATGTAGACTTCAGCTAATAGTGTAGCCACTTTGAGGGGCTTTGTTCTTTGTTCTTTACGCTATAAAATAAAACCTTTATCTACAAATTACTTTAACTTTCAGACTCTTATTTTTTATTTATTTTTCTAATTTTTTATTATACTACTGTGAGATATACAATAACAAAAATGTTCATGATTGGGTTTCAGTCATGCATTGTTCCAGCACCTGGCCCCCCTACCAGTTCCCTGTTCCCACCACCAATGACCCACCAGCCCCCAGCCTGCCTCTATAGCAGACACTTTTCTGTTTCTCCTGTCTCTCTCTCTCTCTCTCTCTCTCTCTCTCTCTCTCTCTCTCTCTCTCCCTCATACATTGTGACTTGATCTACAGAGCAATTGCTCTACAGAGCAATATAGGGATTGTCATGTAAATTCCTTTTGTACATTGAATGCTCAGTGTTTTAGTCTAGAATTAACATTTCCCAAAATTAGAACACCAGTATATATTTATATCACATAATGATTGCAGTTATGATATATGTGCCCTTTTCCTTCTGACTAATTACACTCAGCATGATAGTCTCCATGTCCATCCATTTGCAGGTAAAATTTATGACTTCATCTTTTCTGACAGCTGCATAGTATTCCATAGTGTAGATATACAATCATTTATTTATCCAGTCTTCTGGGCATTTAGGTTGTTTCCAGATTCTGGCTATTATGAATAAAGTTGCAATAAATACAAAGGTTCAGATAGTGTTTCTGTTGTGTGTTTTTGGCTCTCCAGGGTATATTCCCAGGAGTAGTATTGCTGGGTCAAATGGGAGCTCAATATCTAGTTTTTAGAGGAATGTCCATACTGTTTTCCAAAAGGGCTGAACCTGTCAGCACTCCCACTAACAGTGAATGAGAGTCATTTCTCCCTGCATCCACGCCGAGCATTGGTTGTTCTTGCTCTTTGGATGTGTGCTAGTATGATACCTTATTGTAGTTTGGATTTGCATTTCCCTGATGGTTAATGGTGGAGAGCACTTTTTCATATACCTTTTGACCATTTTAATTCCTTCTTGGTGAAATTTTCTGTTTTTTTAAAAGTTCTCTACTCAATATCCTAGAGCAATAATTATGTGAAAATACTTATTTAAAATTTGTCAATCATATGAAAAATAGATATTACAAGTAATATTTACTGATTATTATGTAAGTAATATTCTTAGGTAAGAGCATTAGTTTTACTTTGTTTTGTTTTTGCAGCTGAAAACCTATCTGCAAAATGAATAGAAAGGACATCATTGTTAATCTATATAACACTGACCTGTCCTGTGGTTTGATAATCTTCATCATTTCGTAAAATTGTAGATTTTTACAATTCTTAACTAAATTTTTCTGACAGACTTGTACTGCGGACACTTGTACTCACAAATAGATAAATCATCTGCTGTTACATTTTTGGTAATACTTTATGAAAGGAGTTTTGTATCACTTCAGAAGTGTCCCCCAGAACCATGGGTTTATGAGACTTAGTCTTGGAGGCACACAGTATAAAGTTAGGCAAGAGTTTGGCTTATTGTCTAGTTGGACTTAAAACAAACAAAAATTTGAAGAGTATAGAATTGGAAACTTAAGTTCTGATAATGACTATTAAAATAATATTTCAAATATTTATTCAATTTTATCCTGTCTGCTTTTCAAAAATTAGAAGAAGAGAACTTTGGGTGACATCAAGGTTACTTACTGCTCCTTTTTAGTAACTATAACTTTTATGTAAAGAATTGCAATTTTTTATGTTCAATTATATTTTCTTAAATTTTTTCCTGAATGAAACATTGTGTTGTAACTAATGCATATTTATTCTTAGCTCTATCTGGAGATAGGTAATTTTATTTTTTTTTAGTTTTTTATTAATATTTTATTTTTACCACCATGAGATAAAGAATTACATAGTTATGTATGCCTGGATTTCTGTCATAAAGTGTTCCAGTGCCCATCCCTCCACCAGTGCCCATTTTCCACCACTAATGACCCCAATTCTCTCCCCTCTTCCCTAACCTGCCTCTATGGCAAGTTCTTTAGGAGATAGGTAATTTTAGTATTTTTAAATTAAATAGCAGCTAAGGTGTCAGATATCTTAGTGAAGTTTTCTGTATACTTGAGAAATCTTTGCTACAGAAACCTAAGTCATTTTGGACATTTTTGCATTTGGTTTTGATTCTGGCTTCAATAGAATAGTGTTTTCTTTTTTCATCCTTATGGAATGGTTGCTTATTCATTCCCTCTTTAATATTGATTCTTATTTTTGGACACAGACTTTTATTTGTTCAAATTATAATATATATAAAGTATATATATATATATGTACATATATAAGTATATATATAAGTACAGTGAGATACACAGTTACAAAGTTGTTCATGATTGGGTTTAAGTTATACAATAATGTTAAATCATTGGTCACTTCACCTGTATGTATTTCCCACCACCAAAAAACCCAGTTTCCCTCCCACTCACCCCCTCTTGACAGAGAGAGAAGAGAGGCACTTCTCTCTCTGTCTCTCTCTGTCTCTTTTCTCTCTCTATATCTCTCATTTTCTCTCTCCCTAAACGTGCCCAATTTCATCTGGCACCCCTTGAAAGAGATGACTTATACAAAGACATTATTTAATTATTAAATAATTTCAATTTCCTAACACAGGATTTTCTTTTTACTTATATTAAGTGGAAGAATATAAAATAATTTCAATTTCCACACTAGTTATTTCCTTTATTTTCACTATGTTTGGGTTTTCCTTTGTGTACAAGAACCAGACTAACAGCATTTATTGGATGTCATTACTAGTTGTAGCAAGTCTTCCACGTGTCATCCACATAGGCAATTTGGAGTTTAATTGGAATGAATACTGAGCTGCTTACTAGAAACAAAGGTATAAATTAGTTCTATTGGTGATTTGAAACATTTATTTGCATGAAAACCATTTTCCTCCTTGGAACCTCCAGTATTCAAAACAGGGACCGGAGTGATAGAATAATGGATAGAGCAGTTGCCTTTCGCACAATTGACACGGGTTCAATTCCCAGCATTCCATATGGTCCCGTGAGCACCTCCAGGACTAATTCCTGAGTGCATAGCCAGGAGTAACCCCTGAGCATTGACATGTGTGACCCAAAAAGAAAAAAGAAAAGAAAAGCAAAATAAAATCAAAAGGCAAGCAGTGTTCAGGTTTCATGATACAAATTTTTTAAGTAAATGTACTAAATATCTATCCCCTTTCTTCATTGTCCTCAAAATCTTGTATAATTCAGAAGCTCCCATTTGTTATAAAATCCATTTCTGGGACTACTTTTCAGGGTTTCTGAAACTGTGTCTTAGGATAAAGGAAAAAATTACTATTTCTAACAGATATTGATTGATGGTGATTATACTGGTCCAGAAAGCCATTGAAAAGTTCTATAATTTCTTTAAAATTTATCCTCCATTGTCTCTGAATTTGCTCTGTTTTGTCATATCATACGTAATGCAGCTATTAACATTTACAATAAATCTATCTATCTATCTATCTATCTATCTATCTATCTATCTATCTATCTATCTATCTATCTATCTATCTATCTATCTATCTATCTATCTATCTATCTATCTATCTATCTATCTATCTATCTATCTATCTATCTATCTATCTATCTATTGATCAATCTATCGCTCTATCAATCTATCAATCTATTGCTCTATCGATCTATCGCTCTGCTCTATCAATATATCAATCTATCTATCTAAACAACATTATTGTTTCAAAAAATGTTATCCTACTCTAAAGAAGATAGATGCTCTCCTACTCAGCACTTCAGGTCTCCCTGCTAGTAGCAGCATGGTAAGGCCTGAGTCTCACATCCTTGTAATTATTCGTAAACTGCCCTTTCCGATGCTAAGATAATCAATAAGAGTGTTCCAGGACCTCTTGACAGCTCTAGGGACACCCTCCCTTCATTCCCAAAAAAGACTACATACATAAAGGTATATTTACTACACTGTTAAATTTTATATGTAACTTAACAACATAAGCAAAACTAGTACAAGATAAATATATAAATCAGAACAGAAACAATCCTGAAGATATTGGGTTACTACTACAAATTTGCTATTGAATTTTCACTATAATAATACTTATTACTTTTAGTGCCATACCCAGTGGTTCTTAGAGCTTACTCCCCCTGCATCAGTGCTGGGGATTGAGCCCATATCACAGCAGGCAAAGCATGTACCCTGTCTGCTGCATTTTCTCTCCCATCCTATCAGTTAAAGTTATCAAAACTTTATTTAAATATATATGTACAACTTTATACATATAAATCATATCACAAAGAATAAAAATTATGGTTAGTAAATCAAAATGGTTCTTTTTTGAATAAAGCCTGTTAACTAATATGTTTATCTTAAATTTTTATTTTGGCGCTGTGATTTATAATTCCATTCATCAAAGGACTCACTCCTATAATGTCCCAAAGTAGACCCACCACAGAGTGTTGGTATTTATCCACCGAAGATTCAAGGTGCTCTTCCATGCTCCTACCCCAACCTCTTAGCAAACTCAGTTGTGTAGACCAATCTCAAGTTATCATTGGCCACTTGTGAATCTCTTACTATCTTTCTTTATATTCCACATAAAAGAAAGTATACACTTGCCCTTCTCCTTCTGACAAACTTCGTTTACCATGATACTTATCTAGTTCCATCCGCATTGGAGCTACTTGTATAATCTTACTTTTTTTCACAGAGCTGAGTATTTTAAGTGTATTATTCAATTATGTGTGTATGTATATACTTATATACACATACATGTGAGTATATGTGTATATATGCATACACATATGTTTGTATCACAGTTTATTCACTGATCCATTCTTTGGTGCTCAGGTTATTTTCAAATCTTGGCTATTGTAAATAGAGCTGCAATAAAATAAGCATATCCATATTTTCAAAATGTTATTGGATGGGGGAATAGATGACAAAAAATGGCATTGCAAGGTCTAATGAAAGGTGAATGCTTACATACTCTCCATACTTGTTTCCATAGAAATTTGTACTAAGTACTTTTAACCAATAATGTATGAGACTTCTGTTCCCCCACATCCCTACAGTGCCATACTTTTTGGAAGTGTGCAAATATCACGTCGCAGTTGCACACATGATCTCTGACAACACAGAATCAGAAAAGCATTTTATCCTTGAACATTTTCAATGAACTTTAGGTCTGTTGGTTATGAGGCATAAGAAGGGGCCACCATAATTCTGAAAATTGCTTAGTGTATTAAAATGTTCTCTAGAGTGCATTAATTTTAGTATTACAACTCAGAAAAAAAATCCTAACTTTATTTTCAGAAGTTGCATTGACTCACTTAACTGTGTACTTATGGGAGACAGAAAAATTCCTGAGACAATTCTCAATATCAATTCTAATGTAAGAAATTGCTTGTTCTATTATCCCAAAGTATTGAATCCTTCCCATCTGAAATTGTCATGTCTATTCATGCTTCCTTGGGAATTTTTATTATACTCAGCAATGATACAAATATATCAAAAACAAGAAATGCATCTGTCTTGCTCATAATATTGCCAGCACCTAATATAGAACCTTGAACATATTATTAATAAGTCAGTAATTAAATACTTATTAAATAAATAATAGAGTAAATGAGTTAAGTACTCAACAGTTCACAGAATAAATGGAATGTGCAGTCTTAATTTTATTAAGTAATTAATTTCAAGGGTGAAGAATAGCAAGATACCTCCAAATATTAAGATATATGCCAGAAAGGAGGCATATATCTAATCCTAGTACAAACATCTTCTGAATTGCCAAAAAGCATACCTCCAAACTAGGCACAGATACCAACTAGAGAACAGTGACAGGTACTTTCTTATTTGCTCTAAGATAAACATAAAAGGAAAATAGTTTACTGATCCTAATTCATTTCCTTTTGTTTTTTCCCTTTTCTTAGTTTTTTTTCGTTTTGGGTTACACACAACTGTGCTCAGGTTTACTTCCATTCTGCACTCAGGAATCACTCCTGGTGGTATCCAGCGTGGGATCTGATGAACTTCATGCAAGGCACCACCTAACCTGTATTCTCTCCAATGCTTTATCCTAGTGCAGTTCTTGATCTACCTGCTCAAAGTTGAAGGTCACAACACTGAACTGTGATGGCACAAGGGAGAGAGCAAGGGATTTCCAAACTTGGTCTGTTAGCTCTTGGAAAGTTCATATATACGAACATTTAAAAAATGACTGCATATGGGGCCGGAGCAATAGCCCAGCGGGTAGGGCGTTTGCCTTGCACGTGGCTGGCCTGTGTCGGCCTGGGTTCGATCCCCGGCATCCCATATGGTCCTCCGAGCACCACCAGGAGTAATTCCTGAGTGCAGAGCCAGGAGAAACCCCTGAGCATTGCCGGGTGTGACCCCAAAAAAGCAAAAAAAAAAAAAATACTGCATAGTTCTAAAGATGCAGATGAAATGTCTATGTTAGATTAATTCAACTTTCTCTGCCCACTTCCAGAAAATATCCATCCATTATACACACATGTTCACCTTGAAAAATTGATGCAGCACACTGCAAGGAAGACTACAGGGAGAACGTGGCTCAAAGACACTGCTTGACCCTCTCAGGGAACAACAAAGAGCAAATCAATTCCCATGGTATTTGCTTTGTAATTTCTTTGGATAGAGTTGCCAACTAAAAGGTATTTTGCCATTCAAATTACACCAAGAGAGCATAGATCTTTTATGATAAAAAAGACATTTTTTCAGATTTTCCTACCATCTTGAATGTCATTATATGTAAATAACCCTTAAAATATAATTGTTATTTTTGCTTTAATCACCATATATATTGCACAATTTTAAATGCAAACTATGTTTAAAGGATAAAAATATTCTGAACTATCTTTGTTGGTTTTCATTAACGTTAAGTAAAAGTATTAATTTGGGGAGATATGGAGTTTGGGGGTTATACCCAGTGGTGCTTCAGGCTTGCTTACTCTTGACTCCACACTCTGCACTC